>MU715943.1:164945-201845 GCA_026770625.1 Nicotiana glauca | reverse complement strand
TAGGAGACACACTTCCTAGTCTTGGTTATTTAAATTCATCTTTAGGAGACGCACTTCCTAAGTCTGGTTCATTCATGTTTTATTTTAGCAGACGTATTTGCTAGTCAAAATTCTTGGTTTTACTCGTAGGAGACGCACATCCTAGTTTAGTCTTTAGTTCACTCTCATCATTGCATCAGTAGTAGAAATGGTCTACAATTTTGCTAACGACTCATAAATCTTCCAGGTACAAACTAGGGAAAAAATTTCGTTTGTTTTGTTTGTTTTGGTTGTAGGATCCCGCCCGGAGAGCGAAAGGTTACAACAAAAAAATCCCCAGCATAAATCCAAATTCAAAAATCAAAAGGAAGGCAGTGATGGTCAGGTCAAGCTTCGAAGAAAAATAATGCGAAGCCCACAAGAAGGAAATAAACAGTCCAAGTTCGGCAATCAAAAGATGCCGACGAGTCAAGTCAGAAATGAAGAAACATCAGAAGAAGCAAGTCAACTAGAAAACAAGGCGACAAGAGAAAGCCTGAAGATCTAGATAAGATTTTACAATTCATAGACTAGTCTAGCTTTTTATTTTCTGTTTAGCATGGTGTAATAAGGAGGTCGGCAAGCAATAGCCGCAGCATGCAACAGCAGTAACAGCAAAATCATAGTCCCATGGTAGTCCCAGCTACCAAAATTTCCCGAACTACATTGACCTGATTCCCGTTTAGCCCGGGATATGCAGGAGACTTTTTGAAGCGAAGGTTCGGTCAAATCTTTTCAAAAAAAAATGCTTCACACGGAGTACTCAAACGGGCAAAAAATCGTTCGCTCACTTTATCTTTGCACAAAAACTCTTCGTATTTTCGGACAAAGAGGGGCATCTATAAGCACGTGATTTTTGCCCTATATGAGAAATACTCCCAAAAAAATTCAAAATAAAATAGTTTTGAGTTGTGTGCAATTTTTATGCATTTTGTGTTATTTTTCTTTTATTGTTTGCACTTGTGTATGCGTGTTTATGTGTTTAAATTAATGAAAAATACAAAAAATATATGTTGCATGAACACTTAGGATCTAATTGTGCAATTAGGAGTTAATTAAACCATAACTTGTTTTTAAAAGAAAGAAAATCACAAAAAATATGTATTTGTTCTATTTTTGTCAAGAAGTGTACAATTGTGTGGTTTTGTTTTCCAATTGGTGTCAAATATTGTCTATTTATTGTTGTCAAGGGTTAATTAATATTTTAAGTTAATTTTTGGTTTTACAATTTATTGTAGAATTTTTGTTAAATATGAATTAAAAGAAGGAAAGGAAAAGAGTGAAAAAATGAAGAAAAACTCGGAACTGGGCCACTTAGTCAGACCAAAACCAGGACCAAACAATGAATTTACCTGGTCCAAAGCACCTGGTCTCTCAGACGGTCGAAACGACGCCGTTTAGTTGTCTCAAAGCTGGGCCATTGACCAAACAGATCTAATAGTCCAATCCATCTTTAGGTATATCCAAACGACGCCGTATTTGGTCAATATATCTGAGCCATTGATTTAATTTGATCTGACGGTCCCAAGGCTCCCTAATAACCCGACCCGTTCCCATACAAAACCGACCCAGTCTCTTATTTAAAGAAACGACGTCATTCCTCACAAGGGAATTGATCCAGGCCATCGATCTCAATTGATCCAACGGTCTGGATTAATCCCCTAATTTCATATATAAACCTAAATCACACCCCACACCCCCCGAGCCAAACCCCCTCATCTCTCACTCATCATCTCCATCAGAGACAAAGCCCAACCCCCAAACCCTAGAGTCGCCCCCCCAACTCCTTCACCTAAAACCCGGCGGCAACAACGCCAATGGCCGTGAAACCAACACCCCTAAACCACCTGACCACCCTCATTAAGAATCCATGAACCGTTTAGCTCGAATCATCCCTCATCGTCTTGAATCTTCGTTTGAAGATTTGAGCAGAACTCGAACCAACTCCAACCTAGCCCAAACTCACACCCTGTCACACCCTGACCTCCATCGTTCCTAAAACACCATTAGTTTGGCTCGAATCATACTAGAACTGTTCGAATCCCAAATCGAGCCCCCAAGAAACCTAGGAAACCAAAGGTTGAAGTTTTTCTAAATTAAAAGAGTTTGTGTGTCTCACGGAACTTAGTCGAAGTGTTCTCAGTTGAGAACACTCGATTAAGGTCTGTTCGACCTCAAAATATCCAAGTCCGAGTTGGTCCCAAGGTCGACTGTTTTTGATTTTTATCACTGAGGTAATTTTTCCTTTCCTTTGTTCTATTTCTGTGTTCATATATGTTTATGTGTTTAGTTTAGTTTTATGGATTTTTCAAATCTTTTGTTCTGTCCATCTCCAACCAAACCTTTTATTTGGTCAAGCTCTTCTGTTCGTTTGAGTATATCTTATAAGCTATATTCGATTTCAATAACTTTGTCGAATAGTTAGTTTATAAGTTCCTTGTTTTGTCAATACAATTGGAATCACTTATTGGTTTGTTTTAGTCTTTTTGTTTGTGGTTAATTTCTATGTGTTATAAACTGTTGAATCGATTAAGTTTCATCCATTAGTCTGTTTTTGTAGTTAATTCGTGTTTATGTTAAGTCCAAAAATGTTAGTGTGTATTTTTTGTTTCTCTGATTTTAGTTTGGTCTTGTTCGAATTAATCAGTGTTCATAGGTTGTCTGTGTTAAATCCTTGACAATTTCCCAGTGGTTTCCTATTAATTTTAATCTCATTACGTTTAATTTGTTTTGTCTGATGTTTGATTCCCTGTGAAATCCAATGTTGAGCTTAAGTCAGTAAATAACTATTGCTTCCATGAACTCTCAATTCATTATCCTCTTTTGGTTTGTTTTTATGAACATTTCTGACTGTGATAAATAGATTTGTCCTTCTTTAATTTGGCCTTGGTCTAGTTTTCTTCTGTCAGTTGATAACATATGTTATAAATAGTTTCGTCGATTAAAACATTCTTGTTTGTAGCTCAGTAGTTTTCGTCGAATGCTTTGGTGTCGAGTGTTGTATGTACTGATCCTTAGACACTCAGTCATGGCTCGTTGTCAATACTGACAGTGATGATGCATTTTGTATCAGTTGGACTTAGAATTGGGATCAGTTTAATCCCTGTACCAATGTGATTTTGATTCAGTTTCAACCTCAATAATCTGTTGAAATTCTATGGGATATTAAGGTGATGTTTGGTTTCCCTTGTTGTGAACTCATACCTTGTGTTTGCTTGTCTAGTTATTAGGAGATTTATTTGTATTTTTTTTACTGAAGCTTGGTGATGTGTCTAGTTGAATTAGGAGTCAGATTATTCAGTTGTCAGGAACTAGCTAAGTTCTCCTCATTAGATGAATTGGCTATAGCTTATAGGGAGGACAGTGAATCACAGGGGAGTCAGGGGTAATTTGGACTTGAAATTCGAAATGATTGAGTGCCCTGTCCACTAAGCTAATGTACCATTAAAATAAGGCATTTGTGGGGAACAAAACATAATGGGGAGGTAAAGGGATTGATTAAACAAATTGGTACCCATAACTTTGAATTAAAAATGACACAAGACACATAGTAATGGGCTGGTAAGAGAATATTATGGGCAAGATATTTTCCTAATATGTGGGTGCTCTTTAGAGCTGGGAGGGCATGTTTTGGGATATAAATGCTGGGAGTTTGGATAGAAAGAGGGTCTCTTCTTGGTGAGCAGAAAAGGGAAATAAGGGGAGGTCTTCAGATTCTGAGAATTAAAAGAAAAACACTTAAGAAAACTAGAAAGCCAAGAATACAAAAGGGGACTTTCTGAGAGTTTGGGATAGATAGAAATAGAGCTTAGACATGGGACTTCATTTTCAACATTCTGTAGGTTTCTTAATCAGTTTTGAATGTGTTATTGTTCCATCGAGGGTGAGAGTGGTTTCTGGTTTGATGTTGAATAGTTTGGGGTCTGATTGAGTTAGGTTTGATTGAGGTTTTGGTCTGCGGAGGTGGTTCAGTAGCTTACTGGTTCACTTTTGGTTCAACACAAGTTTAGTTGGGTCTATTTGGGGTTGATTATTGCTATTGGTTTTCAAATTCTTCTAGGCTTTTGAATTTGAGTTAAATTGCTGCTGGGAATTGTTACTAACTGCTGTGGTACTACTGTTGCTGATCACTCCTGTTTCTCCTCTTTCCACCGTATTCCAGGTACATGTTCTGGATCTCAAAGTCATGTACAATGTCAACTGAAATGAAACGAAATGGAAGCACAATTTCATTGGAAGCTTCATTTGTTGCAGTATTTTTATTATAATTGTTTGTAATGACTGAGCCTGTAATGAACTATTAATCAGAACCACTTCTGGATTTGTTTTGGGACTCTGCTTCAGTTAGTGACTGTCTAGCCATAGCTTTCAGTATAATTAGTATTTGTTTAGTTTAGCATTTTTCTTTACAAGGTAAAAGTCCAGAATAATGTAGATTTCGTATTGATTTCAATTTCAAGCTGAAAGTATATCTCCCACAGCTTTGGTACTGTAACGTAGTTTAACATAGTATAAGTTTGGGCCTTCGAGTTAGGTAGCGGATTCAAATTACAAGCTTTGTCCTTTTGTTTGGATCCGGACTTGAACTCGAAGCCCGATTTTATAATATTTAATTAATTGGGACCTTTTCTTTATTTTTTATAGAGACAAAAATAGCAAATCATAGTCGCTTTAGGATATCCTTTAAATAAAAAATGAGACGAGCCTCGCCAAATAAAACGCACAATTGTGGGGCCCTCGTTAAATGTTTATATTAATTACTTAGATTTCGGGATGGGCCGTTTAACAAAATTTCACGGCCTTCCCCAAAATAATAATACGCTAGTCGCTTTAGGCGGACTTTTAATAATTTAACTTCTTAAACACGGGCGTACATTGATGTGACCCATACTCAAATCTCAACGGAGTCGAAATGTATCGATAACCACGGGTACATTGATTGTGACGTGGTTCGAGATACGTTTTCATAGAGTTGCAATTCTATTTTAAAATAATAATAATAATAAAAGCGGTTCAAAGTAAAAAATTTGCACATAGGTTCAAATGTTTTAAAATCACATAATTAAGCCGAATATAATAGTTGAGCGACCGTGCTAGAACCATGGAACTCGGGAATGCCTAACACCTTCTCCCGGGTTATCAGAATTCCTTATCCGGATTTCTGGTGCGCAGACTATAATATAGAGTCAATATTTTCCTCGATTCGGGATTCAAACCAGTGACTTGGGACACTTTAAACCTCCCAAGTGTTGACTCCGAATCTCTTAATAAACGAATCCCGTTTCGATTGTCCTTTAATTGGAAAAAACTCCCTTTACCACACCCTTCGCGGAGTGCGGTAGCGTAAAAAGGAGGTGCGACAAAATCTCCCACACTTGGGGCATAGAGCCCTCCTCTACTGCTGCGATCTCCCTCCAGAACGACCGGACTGATGGGGCCTCCTACTGTCCGAACCTGGTCTTATGCTGCTGCTCTGCTGGTAAATGTGCGGGGATAGTGGTGCGCTCACTGAGGACTGAGCATATGACTGGGACGGCCCTGACGACCCTTTCCCCTGCGCTAATCACCCTGAGTGGCCCGCTGATCGGGCCCTGCTGCTATTCTCCCTTTCCACCCGAATCTTCAATTTCCTAGCTTCTGTGGCCTGAGCGAATCCCACAATCTTTCCATCGTTCATGTCAAAGTGTAAGGCCGCTGTAGCAGCCTCATTAACTTCTAAGGGACAAAGGCCCTGAACAAATCGACGAATTCTAGCTGCCATGGTCGACACTAACTGGGGAGCATACTTGGACAACCTCACGAACTCCATGTGGTACTCCCAAACACTCATGCTGCCCTGCTTAAGGGTCTTAAACTCAGTGGCACGGGCTGCTATTGTCTCAGCAGGCAAGAACTAGTCCATGAACGCATCTACAAACTCATCCCATCTGGCCGGAGGTCCTCCCTCTCCACGGGAATCCTCCCACATCTCGAACCATGAATACGTTGCTCCCTTCAACCTGTATGATGCCAACTCAACCCCCTCCATCTTTGAAGCTTTCATCACTCAGAGGGTCTTATAAATTTCATCATGGAATTCCTGCGGATCGGCCTCTAGATCTGTGCCTGAGAATTCTGAAGGGGCTAGCCGCAAAAACTGGTTAACTCTGGAACTGGCTGAACCTCCCTGTCCACTAGAGGATGCAGGGGCATCCTGGGATCTCTAGGCCTGAGCGACCACTAACTGGGTCAGCATGCGGATGGCTCCTCTAAGGTCCCCATCAGAAGCCTCGGGACCAGGAGCTGGGATGGTGCTCCAATCAGGAATATAGGCGGGAGGGATAGTGGCACCCTCTGTCACTGTAGGGACAGGAACATGTTGGTCTAGGACAGACGGGCCAGGTAGGTTCAAGGCTGGGGAGTCACTCTCACCCACGGCATCAAGTACAAGATTCGTAGCCTCACTTGTGGCATTGGACCCAAGGGAGAGTCTAGCTCTCTTCTTAGATGCCATTACTGAAAAAGTTCGGAACAAATAATGAGTTAGATATAGATACTTTCACATTTCACTTCACCGCACGATACAGAATAACAAATAAGTGGGAAAACTTCCTAAATGTCCATGCAGCCCCCCACTTGTAGATGTGGTCGACTTCGCACCGATAAGTCGGGCTCTACTAGACACGGCTCCCAGGCATCCTAGGACTCCTTTAAAACCTTAGGCTCTGATACCACCTTTGTCAAGCACCAAATTCGAGGGACATGACCGGCGCTCGACCGAGTAACCCCAGTCAAGCGGACCTGGGTGCCTTTCCTATCCCGTGTTACCCCACATTTTTCATTACTTATTAACCAAGTGAAACAGCTAATTATAATTGGGACACCTTGTTACAAAATCATACATAACATAGATAATCTTTAGCGTGGTTTACAACTTACGTCGCCCAACTTACAAAATGCATATTTACATAAGTTCTTAACCCACATTGCCTGTCTACGAAACCTATAAAGATGAAAGAGGAATAATACAATACTTGCCAGCGAAAAGGCTCCGGCTATACGTTTTACAAATACCAAAACAGGATCCCAAAAGACAAGAACAGAAGCGGCATGAGCCACACAGGGCTCCGAAAGGGAAGGGGCTAACCAATTCAACTGGCAGGAAGTAATGAGGAGCTACGGTCGGTGGAATGGAGTGCCTACTATAGATCCACCTACAATCATAACACGAATGTAGCGCCCCCGGCAAAAAGGGACGTCAGTACATTTGAATTGTACTGGTATGTATGGACAAACTTGTTCCAAGTAAACTAAAACAACACATAAGTAGGAAACAGTAATGGATGCAGCAACCAAACACATATGAAGGAAAAATCAAGCCAAACAAGTTTACAAACTCTCCTATTTTCCCTTCCACAATTTCACTTCAATAGTTTCACAATTTCCTCATATTTTGTTTCAACAGTAATAGATGCAGCAACCAAACACATATGAAGGAACAATCAAGCCAAACAAGTTTACAAACTCTCCTATTTTCCCCTTCCACAATTTCACTTCAATAGTTTCACAATTTGCTCATATTTTGTTATCAATAGTTTCACAATTTGCCACCCTTATTACCTCGGCCACCCTTATCACCACAACCCACACCTTATTAATTCATGTTTTAGCATGCAACCCGATCCCACCGTACAGTTTCAATCCACAAACAACACAACAACAACAACAACAAACAATTCACAAAGGTCATCAACAATACCTATCAAGAATTAACAACAACAATATTACAAGTGTTTCCATAACCATCAATACTATTTCCATCATATTCAACAACCCATATACGTTTAACGTCACATTGGTAATTGGCCACAACAAGCCATAGATATTGTTACCACAGTTATTCCAGTTGCACTAGTCACAATTTCTTTTAGTCATTTATTCCTTAATTACAACCACATAACACAATCACAACGTACAAATCACAAGAAATTCATAAGTAATTTACGTACATATCACCTACAAAGCATACGCATATCAAACGAGGCAATTTTACAAGGATCAAAATTATCCATACATACCTGGAGCCGGATTCACTTTTTTAACTTCTATTCTCAACTCACCACGCAGTCTAGCAACGTCAATATAGTGTACAAATTAATACACATAACCTAGAATTGAAGTTCACAACTGCTACTCAAACTCATTTAGGTTATCAATCCCTCTTTGAATACTCCTTCACCCCTACCCAATTCCTCCTACTAGATTTTAGGTTTTTAATAGACATGCATGAAGGATTTCAACCATTATTTCAATGACTAATGCATGAGACTTCCCCTCTTAGTTTAAACCAAAAATTAAATGGGAGAAGTTAGGGATTTTACCTATAAGGAAAGGGAGTATGAAGATAAGCTTGACATTTCCCGGCCCAGATGGTTTTGAAAAATCAAATTTTGGAGAAGATGACTTTCTCTCTCAAGGCCCTCTCTTACTCTCTCTTAATTTGCTCAGCAAGATTGATAAAATGAGGGGATTGAGGTGTTTTATTAAAAAAGGGTCGGGTTTTTAAATTTAGAAAATTAGAAGCACGAGCAAATCTGCGGTCACATTCTGCGATCGCAGAATCGAAATGCAGTCCGCAGAAATGCGCCCAAAAACATTGAAGGTCTGCTAGGGTCTGCGACAGAAATACGGTTCGCATTCCTGTTATGCGGTCGTATTTTGCACTGTAGAATTGACATCCACAAAACCTTGAGGAACTTATGCGATGATTCTATGGTCCGCATATTGATTATGTTATAGCATAAGGCACCGCATTTTCAATATCAATTTTGACAACCTTTATGCTTCACTCTGCTGCAGAAATGTGGCCCGCATATTGATTATGCGCCCGCATATTGATTATGCGCCCGCATATTGATTATGCGACCGTATAATGGACCGCATTTTCAACATCAATTTTGACAACCTTTCTGCTTCAATCTGTGGCAGAAATGTGGTCCACATATTGATTATGCGACCGTATAATGGACCGCATTTTCAACCTCGATTTAGACAATCCTTCTACTTCACTCTGCGGTAGAAATGCAATCTGCATATTGATTATGCGACCGCATAATGGACCGCAGAATGACAACTTTCTGGAAAAATCGATTCTTTTGATTTTTAAGTGTAAAATCAGTAAAAAGGGTCCGATCGGATCTTGGCACTACGAGCTACTAGGTTTTATGCACAAAATTTTACGGGGCCTTACATCCAAAACCATTTGGACAAGCTTTGAAAACAGACTGGAGTAGGATTCACCGATTGGTGTAAAATTTGGCCCCCTTGGTAGTTCACGAGGACAGAAATTATTTTCGGAGGACGGGAGTTGTAGTGGTTTTGGTGAGGAGGCTGGTTTCTAGGAATGGAGCTTGGTTCCGGTTGGCTTATTGCTAGGGTCGGACATAAGGTTGAGCATTCATGGCCGCGTATGGCTGATGAGCATAGGCCATGTCCTGAAGAGGGTAATAATGATGCCGGACCATTTCGCCAATTTTAATAGCTTCAACGAACGGTTTTCCCATAGCAGACATCATATTTTTGAAGTAGTCGGCTTCCTGAGCTTGGAGGAACACTGTGATCATTTCAGCCTCGTCCATCGGAGGCTTTACTCTAGATGCTTGTTCACACCATTAAACTGCATACTCCTGGAAGCTCTCCGAAGACTTCTTTTTCAAGTTTGTCAATGAGTTTCTATCTGGAACAATGTCGATATTGTATTGGAATTGCCTGACAAAGTCTCTATCAATATCTTCCCAAATGTGCCCGCGAGATATATCTTGGTCCATGTACTACTCGAGGCTAAACCAACCAAACATTCCCCAAAATAGGCCATGAGTAATTCTTCCCTTCCTCTGGCTCCTCGCAACTGATTGCAATATTTTTTGAGATGGTCAATAGGATCACTATGCCCATCCTACTTTTAAAATTTTGGGGCCTTGAATCCTAGTGGTAAGTGCACATGAGGGAACATGCATAAATCAGCATAGGACACACTTTTCTGCCCACTCAGACCTTGTAGGTTCTTGAGGCTCTGCTCCATGATACTCATCCTCCTTGCAATCTCTTCTTGCTTTGGAGTTTTGGGAGAGTTTTCTTGTCCCGCAATGAACTCAAATTGAGGAGACTGAGGATGAGTATAAGTGGGGAACTGGGAAGGCTCTATTTGAAAGGTGGGTGTTTGGAATGTAAAACCTGAAGGGTCAAAAGTAGGCCTAGGCAATGTAGGCTGTTCTGTGGCCAAGCACGGGGAAGCAGTGAAGATGTTTGAGGCCGCACCAGACATGAACACCTAGGGGCGAACCGCAGAAGGTGTTCCCTCGAAATGAGCTGATATAGTTGGTTGTCCTAGTGGGGTGTTTGGGTGACTGATTGGAAAATTTGAGGTACCCCCTGATCTGGAAAAGAAGTTGGGAATCCCGGGATGACACTTGGTGGCTCTCTTCTATTTGCCCAAGCGTCCCATATTTCCATAACCCGAAGATGCAGAATCCTATTCTTTTCAGCAGCTACCGATTCAGAGGTCGGGATGCCTGAGATGGGGCTATACTCTATGATGGGAACCATTGGCAGAGTCATTTCCAAAGACATTCCGATACTCCCCTTTGATCTAGTAAAGTATGGATGTGAAGCCAGGTTACCACAAAAACTAACCACCCTTCCATAAAAACCTGGACTGGATGAGACCGCAGCAAATGGTTAGTTTATGACAAATAATAGATAGGTAATCGCACGTTGGGGTGTGATGCACCTATATAGTTAAATGGCTTTCTACATGTTTTGCAATGGTTGTATACTTCATTCTGACTTTTCCTTATTCTTTCCCGTCTTTCTCCTTTTGATTTCATTCTCTCTTTCTCTTCTTTTTCCTTTCTTTTGCCCTTTTTCTCTCATTTTCCTCATTTTTTTCTTATTGGGGTTATTTACAAAATTATTACCAGATACGATGAGGATTCCTACGTATCACGACGCCACATGAATCAGATAATTACGTAGTTCAAGAAAAATAAATGCCAAAAGTAACGAGACAATTTTTTGGGATTTTTTGATTTTTCATTAATAAAACTTCTATTACAAAAGATGTTAAACTACTCATTTTCTTGGAAAGAAAAACTACAAACAGACTCAAAATAAACCAAAACACAGACTCGATGATTGAAAAATTAGTAATACATTAAAGCTTCAACTATAGTGGCCCGCGGGGCATCATTCGGCCTCGCCGCGGGCCTATGTGCGAGACCCCCTTGTAGTCGCTCCAAATCACTCATAACTTGGAGGACAAAAGTCATCACTACAACAAGAAAGGTGGTATGAGTCATGTCCTCGCACGCTTGGCACTTCATGGTAATGTAGTCAGCGATGGTTCAGATCCTTTCCCTAATTCTGCCTTTTTCCTGAAGTAACCACCCAATCTGTTGGTTGCGGGCTTCTACCAATTGGGAGTCATGAAAGTGTTGATTTTGCAATTGCTGTATTTCTTTCTCCATTTGAGCCATCAGATTATAAAAATACTCCTTATCAGCCTTCAAATCTTTAGCCCGTTTGGCTGCCTCATCCTCAAGTGTAGTTATCTTTCCTTTTAGGCTGGTGATAGTCTCTTCATAGTTCCGATTCATTTGTTGCACAAATCGTGCCCGTTCTAATTGGCATATTCTGTCCCTTGTCTGTGGTGGTTTGACCACTATTTTCAAACTGAAGCTCCATGACTTACATTTCTAATTGGCATATTCTGGCCCTGTACTCGTTCTCTTTGGTCAACGAGTCCCATTGCACTTGTGCACCATCGGTGAACTATTGGACATGGTGTCTCTTTGCGGGCCTTACAGGAATCTGAAATCTTTTGCTGAACCAAACAATGTACTTAGGGTCCACTTCACCTCTAGCTCGGTCTCGCACTATGGTCTTAGGTTCAAGAAACCTACATTCATTCCACACTTGGAGAACTTTTCCTTCCGGAAATTCGGCTTTTGGGCATAGTTCAATGACATGTTTACTCAAATCTTCTTCATTGGAGGCGGTTTGAAACCTTCGTAATTGGCGTAAAACCCTGTACGAAGCATAAGGATAGATGCTCCAAATGCCCATCAAGAGGATATAACATACTTCAGCTTACATGTACACTGCTTCGGTGACATGAAGCCATCCGAATGCCCACTCAATTTTGACGGCAGTCAAGGATCTCAAATGTGCAAGCCAAGATTCAATACCTTTAGGGAATTCAATACCTGCCACTCGGCTTTCAAATTCTTTAATGTAGCTCAACCTGGTCAAACCGTAATTCATATACCCAACCTGATGGCAGAGATGTTCTTCCATCCATAATTGTAGTAACAAATTGCTACCTTGGAAGAACTTTCCCCCTTCCTGATAGATGGTCAAGGCTCCGTAGATTTCAGATACGATTAGAGGAACCACAGTGTTGTTGGCTTTTTTTATTGCAACATTGATCATTCCTACGAGACCTATCTCTATATTACCATCTTTTCGTGTACAAACTACAACACCCAAGAAGGCTACCATAAAAGTTAAACCTCGCCTTGCCTCCCATTTTCTTTATTTTCGGCATGGGTTAGACCAGTGTTCGGCTCTTCAAAACCTCGGGGGTTACCATATTGATGATACAGAAGCTGAAGTGTGCAATACCCTTCAGATAAATTTCCGTCCTGAATATCCCGACTAATACTGAGCAAAGCCAGAAATCTGTAGGGAGATGCCGGTCTTGGTAACAATGGATATCAACTTCTAAGATTTCCGTTAAGTCTCGCATAACCCACAACTTCCTCCAATGTAGTTGTGAGCTCAAAGTTAGAAAAATGGAACACATTGCGATTCGGGTACCAAAAAGGCATTAAAGCTTCAATTATGTCCAACCTTGGCTTGGCGTTCAATAGTCCAACGAGGCCTCCCAGAACATTTACCACTGTTTCTCTACTGCCTTTTCCTAGATCATCCACCACATGTGAAGCTTAAATGGGATCTCATTAAGGATTTTGAAGGGTTCAATTTCATTCATGCTCGTCCTACGCATTTATTAAGGTGATTTAATAACTCATTTTAACCTAAATGAAAAAGTAACAACATTTTGTTCAAAATTTTCATTTTAAAAACAAAACCGGCTTTGCAGATACGGCCTTTTAGCACTTCACGGAAAAACCTTTTAAGGTTGTGCCTGCTAACCGTTAAAAATGACCCAAGGTGGTTGTTCTTGCAAAAACAGCCTTCCGGCGCTATTTTGGGGACATTCGACTTATTTTTAAAAAAGAATGGCATCACCCGACTTATTTGTGATAAAAATTAAAACTTTGTTGTTTTTGGGCTATTTTTGCAAAAAAGGGAAGTTGGACCAAATGAGGGTTGCCTATGTATCTCAAATCCAGTGAGAATCAAACTGGCGTAGTTCGGTGAGATTTGACAAAATCAACTATTTTTGAAAACCTTTCTTTTTTTTATTTTCTCAAAAATTCGGCAGAGTTTTAGTACCATTTGGGTATTGGTTTTTCAAAATGGGTGATTAACTCACCTAACCCTAACATTTCTATTCTCTTTTCCAATTCTCTCCCATTATTCACAAGTCGGTCAACATGCAAATCCGAAGCAAATAAATGCACAAGTAGCAAGTAGGATGCATCAGGATGGTCTTTTCATTTTAGGGACACCTGTCCTAGACAGACCCAACCTTTATGTTGAGTCTCCTAAGTCAAATGCATGTGATGAAAACAAACGTCCCTATTGGGGATCCGTCATGAGGCTTTGTTATGCTAAGTTTAAAACCTAGGTTTATTGTTCTACACCAGGCTTACCGAGCGGACAACTCGAGCCGGGGGGGCTGCGTATTGGGAATACAGAAGCTTCGCCGGCTTAGCAACTTGTCCGAACCTCGTTCTAAAATGGGATAAGACTCTAAACAGAAGAAAAGTCATACGAAGTGCAACCTTCTCCATGACATAGAAAACTTAGAGAGAGGAAGGGTTTCGTAGCAGTTTATATATACAATTCACCAAATATCAAAGCGGTAAAGCATTTTGCACATTATGATGAAACATGTAGGAAAATCAGATAACAGATAAAGCCAATCATAACAGCTATTCTAAGCTCGAATTCTTAAACCCTGAACCGAATTTCTAGGTTTGGATTCCTAGCGGAGTCGCCAGAGCTGTCACACCTCCTTTTTACTACACCACCCCGAAAGGTAGTATATGAGGGAATTTTTCCACTTTAAGTGACATTATTCGAAATGGGATTAATTATTTATTTTTTGTTCAGAGTCACCACTTGGGATGGTTTGTTTTCTGGTATCCCAAGTCACCAGTATATTTTAAATCCCAAATCGACGAAAATTTTGACTTTCCATTTGAAGTCTGCAAACCAGAAATTTTGAATAAGGAATCCTGTTGACCCGAGGGAAGGTGTTAGGCACCCCCGGATTCCGTGGTTCAAGCACGGTCGCTTAAACTATTACAATTGGCCTATTATCTGATTTTAATACATGTTTTAGCCTATGCGAATTTTAACTTATTAGCTGTTTTTAATTAATTTTAAAGAAGATTGAACATCGTTTAAAACATGTCTTTGGATTGTGTCACATGAAATGCACTCGCAATCCAAAATAAATTTTATTCAACGTTTTAGGATTTGGATTTGGGTCACATGAAATGCACACCCGAGTTTAAGAAGGTGATATTACTAAAATACATGCGTAAAGCAACTAACTCGTGGTTAACTTTGCGAGGGCCATAATAATTTGTTAAATGGCACACCTCGAATTTTACGTATCTTAAAAGAAATAATTAGACGAGGGCCACAAATTTATAATTTTATTTGGCGCGGTGCACACCTTTTTAAAGGGAACTTAAACAAAAAGCTCGAAGGAGCCATAGACTATCTTTTATCTAGTATAGCTCATCTTCCACTTATCTAACGGTATGATTAATTAGCACAAGGAAAATTAAAAAAATATTTATTTCAAAACTAATATGAGGATTTATGTGAGTAGAGAAACCATTGGGCTAAGGGATTGGCCCATAACAGAACATGTAGACGGCCCAAGGGAAAAGAAAATAATTCAAATCCAGTTCGAAAGGACTGTCCAGATTTGGGCCCAAGGATGAGCCCAACATCGAATCCCCAATGCCTCAACGGCCAGTGCAAATGCCAAATGATTGAGGGCATCAATATTTATTAGGCCCAAACTTGAGCCAATATGCAGGCCCCAATTTGAAGGTATTATAACTGAAGGGAGGGAATCAAGATCGAGTCCCTGAAGGCATTAACTTTTGCACAAAAAAAAAAGAAAGAAATTAATCACTGGTCTAAAACACTAAGCACACCTTCATTTTTGACAATGTAATCTTAAAATCTTTAAGCCTCAAATTAATTTTGAGCATTGTGATGGAAAAAGACTCAACAAATCTGAAAAAATGGTCTCAAACTACTGAAGGATTCCATTTACTAATAACTAACTGCTGAAACAACAATTATCAATAAAAATAACAGTTAATTAAAAACTACCTGACCATCTTAAACACACTGACATGGTACTCAAAATTTTAAGATAAAATTCAAACATGGTAACAAAGCCTCCAAATTACCAGAATATATACTTTTGACAACTAAAAGGGAAAGGCAAGACATGCATTAAGACCAAACATCGAATGAAAAACATGATCTAATCAAATAATTTCAATTAAAGGAACAATTAACATTCTTATTTCTTAATCACAATCAATGCATTCAGGAGTCCAAACAGTTCTTAAGTTATTACATTCCATCAAGTGCAAACTCCAAGTTTAAAAATGAAACATACCACTAACTATATAACTAACTACTCATGGTAATTGACAAGAAAATGTGAAGAAACTGTAGGAGAATCAGTAGTTTTTGCTCAAAGAAAACAATCAGCCATTCAACTTGATTCCATAAACTTCAGATATAACTGTACTCATGATTCAAGTGTCTTTACATACCTGAAAATGTGAGGAAAACAACAGCAAAATAGTCAAAGGTCCAACAGTAGTAACAAAACAGCAGAAACGACCTCTAGTCCAATGAAATAGTGAACCAAACAGCTCAAAATCTAGAGGATGCAATTCAACAAACCAAAATCCAATTTCAAACACACACTTAACCAAGCAGACACCAAGACCTAGCCTCTATGACAAAACCTCAAACCATTTTGAAGTCCAAACAGTTAGGAAATTGATTCAGGAAGAGGAAGAATTCAGATTATCAAATTAAAACTTAATAGAACAGTCTTTTCTACAAAAGAAATGTTTAACTGCCTGATTTTTCTGAATTTCTAGCTCTTGGAATTCTAGGGTCTACCTTGCAAGGCAAGGTAAAGTGCCTTTATAGTCAAGCAAATAGGGCAAACATCAGATTTTGATTTTGCACTTTAGCCCTTTTCAAATTTTTATTTTTGCCTAGATATCCTCTAAATATTCACTTTCTACCCAAGTTAAACTACCCAAAAATCTGAAATTTTGCTAAAACCTCTACTAGAAGCTTCCTATTTTAGTTACACTAAAGATTCCCTAAGTGTGTTGCCCCAATTTCCCCTAAGTGCCCTAAAATTTACCTCATACTCAAATGGGCCATGAGTCCAATAGACCCTAGGTCGAATGCCTTAGGAAACCCGCCTAAAATTGGACTTAAGGATATACACCTCGAACCCAAAACAGTCAAACCAATTTTCTGGATTAAATAAAAATGAAAACATGAAGAAACAGAAGCAATTCAAGTAAAAATTTCCATGGAATCCAATTAATACAAATAACACTTAATAAACTAAAACTAAATTACTATCAGATTGTTTAGACTAAGAAAACTTCTTAATAATTTACAAGCATGTAAGTAACACTCTGAAGCTGGGAAAGTTAAAAAAGTTCAAAAAGAAAGGGGAGAAACAGACGACACTGGAAAGTAAAATAAAAGGAGAAATAAAGAAGAAAAATAAACTAACAAAAGAATAATAGAAAAGAGATACCTATGGAGACCTCAACAAATGAAAGAATCGAGTTGGAAATTCCACTTCTTTTGGATTTTCTGGCCCATTATGATATTAATCTTGTGTTCATAGTAAGAACACTCGAATAACTTCGAAATTGACCCAAGTCTTCAAGAAGAAACGAAGAGGGGACCTCTTGGAAATCATAGGTTTTATTTTGACTTAAGATTTGAGCAATTGCTGGGTGATTTGAAGGGTTCAAAGTGAGGATTTGGCATATCACGACCCTAGTTCACCGTTCTTGAATATATCGTAACAGAACCTAGTCCCTACAGCTAGGTAAGCCTAACAATGCGAAAGATAAACCATAAAATTGCGGAAGAAATAATTAAAATTGATTTAGTGAAATAACCATGTGTTAAAGGTGCCGCTTGGCACATACAATCACAGCTCTCGAAGCTAACAAAAATTCCCAAAAACCCAAAATCTCACAAATCACAAGCTAATGGATACATAAGAGGCTCTAACTCAAGAATGTCTAAACAAGGATAAATACCGAAGGACTATACTTATTAAAAAAAGCTAGAAAGGGACTCTTCGATTTACGGACGTAGCAGATATACCTCAAAGTCTCTACCGAAACGCCTCCTCCCAAGGCTGACAGAACTGAGTGGAAGTACCTAGATCTGCACAACAAAAATGTGCAGAAGAGTAGTATGAGCACACCACTTCGTTGCCCAGTAACTATCAAGACTAACTTTGGTGAAGTAGTGACGAGGAACAGTCAAGACACCTACCGGTCAAGTAACAATATAATGATGGGACAACAGAAATGGTATATATACATATATATACATATATATACATATATATACATCACGATGAGGGAAAAGAACAACATGTAACAACGAAAATATAAGAAAAATGATAATACAAGACGACGACGGAAACACAATCCATATCTAAAGGTCACAAGACAGTAAGAGGGAAACAAAGTAATAACTCAGATCCTACGATGATATTCACATAATGTCTTATTCAACTACTTCTACAAATTTACAAAATCCCGGACAAACCACAACTCACGAAATCCCAGCATCTGAAATCAAACACTTGGCATCCTGTGCCCCATCAGTCTCACAGTCATGCGGACAGCTAACTGACTGACTAGAGCCACTCTCACATATATTGTGGATAAATGAGGGCGCACCTCCATCCTTAATGAAATTAGGAGGAATTCTCCTCTAATAGGAGTGTTCAACTGCGTTTATGCTGGTGAAAGTGTTATAACAAGATTTCTACCAACTAGTAAACATAAAAAGGAGAACGAACCGCACGTACGACATTTCCCCTCAATATTCAAGGGATAAAACTCATACAGGTGAGTAACCCATAATAACAATATTAAACAAAATAGAAATGCCTCTACAGGTCATCACGATTCTTTACGATCAACCCCTGACACAGCCCACCTTATTTCGCCACACATGCAATTAATAACATAATAAGAACTGCCTTATTTCGCCACACCTGCATCATAATATTTCCCACCTTATTTTACCACATGCGCAACCCACATATAAGCAACGAACACCCCACCTTATCACGCCACATGTGCACTATATCAATAGCAACATTAGCATGGTAAAGACCTCATGCAACCCCTCAACAACAATCGCACGGCAGAAACCTCGTGCATCACAACATCAATAACCGCACAGTAGAAACCTCGTGCATCAACAATATCAATAACCGCACGGTAGAAACCTCGTGCCTAACAATATCAATAAGCACACGGCAGAAACCTCATGCCTAACAATATCAATAAGCACACGGCAGAAACCTCATGCATCAACAATATCAATACAACACAATAAATGACAATATATACAGGAACAAAGCAAGGGAATCAACCTATGTATTTCCGTTCACCAAAAGACGGTACAACTAGCTCACAAGGAATAACCGTAACAGAGAATTACTAAGCGCAACAAGAACAACTCGACAAGGGAGAAATAATATGAAACAATGATTCCATAATACTCAGTTCAACAACAAGGAAGTTAACATGAATCAAATAATTACAATTAAGGAAAATATCAACTAAATGTGGGATATCTAACTTCTTTCCAATGAAGACCAATTAATTACATGAGAGATAGAAATAATATTTTCCAAATAAAGAAAAGCAGTTAGGAATGATAACGTGACTATAGAAGGGTAAATGTCTAAAGTTTAACAAGTAAAAGTCAATTAAGCAACAATAATACTCCAAAAAGTGCAACTAAATTCCAAGTAAGGCATGTATGGGTGAAACTTATAACAGGGAACTCAATCGCATCAAGAACAACTCCATATTCGATGATTTCAAGGATCTAAGAACCTAAAAGGGAAAACTTTCCACAAATAAATCCAAGCACGCACTTGTCACCTCACCTACAAGAAATACATTCAACAAAGAAGACTGAAATCCTAAGGGGAAGTCCCCCACACAAGGTTAGGCAGGATACTTAGCTCGAACCGGCTAAAATCAACTAGCAACCACATTCTTGCCACGATTACTCGACTCCAAATGGCCCAAATCTATTCAATTCAATCACATATTGTAAATAACACCTATAGCAACTGATTCTACTATTTAATTAAAAGCTAATGTGTGAAATTAGGTAAAATGATCAAAACGCCTCTCAGGCCAACGAGGTCAAAACCCGAGGTTCGAACCAAAACCCGGTTACCCATTCCCCAATGAACTCAAATATGTAATTTGTTTTGAAATCGAACCTCAAATTGAGGTCCAAATCCCCAAATTTTTAGAAACTTAGGTTTTACCCAAAACCCCCAATTTCACCCATGAAAATCGTTGATTTTAGGTGGAAAACAAGTTAAATGTTGCAAATGATTGAAAAGAATTAAGTAGAAATTAACTTACAATTGATTAGGAGAAGAAAGATTTCTTGGAAAATCGCCTATGGGTGTTTGAGTTTGAGAATATATGAAAAATAAAGTTCAAATTCGGCTAAGTATGAAATATGCAGGCCTCAGATATGGGAAATGCGAAGGTGAGTTCGCATTTGCGAACTCTGAAGGATCTAGGGTGGTTCGCATTTGCGAGAAAATGTGTCACATTTGCGACAGGCCAAACCTCGCATTTGTGACGTAACGATCGCATTTGCGATCACTGGCAGCCTGGGCATTTTTCGCATTTGCGAGAAAGGCTGGACTGGCTTACTTCGCAATTGCGAAGGGCCACTCGCATTTGCGATATCGCATTTGTGAGACAAGCTTCGCAAATGCAAAGCCTGTAGGCCAGTTCATGTCAGCAACTTTCAACGGTTAAAAATGCACTCCGACGCCTATCCAAAACTCACCCGAGCCCACGGGACTCCATATCAAATATACACACAATCTCAAAAAGATCCTACGGACTTACTCGCGCGATCAAATCGCCAAATTACATAATATACATCTAATTAAATATCAGAAATTCATGATTTCTTCCAAGTTTTCATAGAACATCAAATTTCCATTTTAAGTCCGAAATACGTCAAACGACGTCCGTTTTCAACAAAATTTTGTAGAAAGCGATTAATTCATATATAAAACTTGTACCGAGCGTCGAAACCAAAATATGGGCCTGAATACATGTATATGATCATGTATATTATATTTCATGCTCATGGAATGGTCTAAAAGATATGCTATGGTCTATGCATGTGCAAAGTGTGCTAGTATACCTCAAATAATCAATTTCAACATGGAAATAGCAATTATCAAGTTCATTCAAGGGATTAGACTCTATGTAATGTCAAACGTGAGTCAAATATTTTACATGACGGGTACAAATATGAGAAACAATACAGCATATAGCTTAAAAATTATTTAAGTCATGTCGTAGCCTAAGCACAGCTAGGAGCATCGATAAATACCCCGTGTTCGCACACGGGCTCTAACCTCGCACGTATGCGCACCCATAGCATGTAGCTATCACAAATAACTCAGGAAACTAGTGTCTCAATAAAGTTTATGTAAGATACATCCTTAAGCAAGACAAATCAAATGATGAGCAAGCCAAACAATACTCAAAAAATGCCATCCTACGCGAATCAACCTTTAAATAGCTCGAAGCTCCCAAAAACAACTCAAAACATAAATTAATACCTTAGGAAACAAACCCAAGTGATAAAAGTCAAATCTTTAATCAAAACCTCAAAGTTAACAAAAAGGTCTACCCAGACGAACACCTTGGTACCTGACAAAACTCTTAGTTTCTGACAATCCATTCAATACGAGTCCAACATACTCATTTCACTCAAATCCACCTCTGAATGGATGTTCAAACTCAATATTTCACTTTAGAAAAGTTTAGACAAGAACTCCAAATTTCTCTTCTAAAATCAATAATTAAATGCTACAATTGAAGATGGAATCATGAAATATAATCACGAGTAAAAAAATACTTACCCCAATCCGTGTGGAGAAATGTTAGCACCGGCCTCGGGGAGCACGATTGATGCTCAACTGAGATAATCCAGTCAAACAAGCATGATAGATGCTTTCTACCCGACCTTGCCCATTGTTTACTATGAAAATAGTAATAATAATTAAATTTGATTATGGTACTCTAAAAATACGTAATTTATTGTTGTGTGGAGAATGTTCTTCTATATTTCGTCTGGAGCAACAGAGGCATGAGGTATTTACAAAATTATAAGGTTCCCCTTTATATTAAAGGGGAGATCCCTATGTAGTACAATAGCATTATATACAAAGATATGGAGATGGGACAACTAGATGATGCCATGATTCGTATTTAGAGTAGCCCACTAGACTTTGTCAGCCCTAATCGCGTGTCTTGGGGACTCACCATTTATACCATAGTCTTGGTCAACATTGTCCCAATATTGAGCATAAATGAACCTTGAGGGAGGAAACTCAACCATATCCTTGTATCCTCAAGGCTCCGAAAAGATCATCTGAGGTGCCTCGATGACGAGGAATTGGACCCTCCAATGTCATCGTATATGGATAGTCCCTGCCTTTCTTAGAGAGGAGTGATAAGAAATGATTTTGATGTCCAACTCTTTAGACTTCCTGTGATTATGTCATATCAATGACGCAAGCCTCCATGAAAACTAAAATGTCTCGTTGTTTCAGTTCAAAGCATTATAGTTTCTCGTGCTTCAAAGCTATGATGTCATTGCCGATTTAGTTCCCAAGGAAGCATTAAATTTGCTTGTCGTTACTTCTTTCGAAGACAATAATGGTGCCATCGATTACGCTTCCGCCCTTCCTATAAATAGGAGCCTCCTGCGATCAACCTTTCATCCAAGTGTCTTCCCATATCTATCCATACTTCTGTTCTCACCATCCTTATCCATTGTTATCTACCATGGCCTCAAGATTATATGGCAGCGTTTCTATCGGCCGTGCCACGACCTATCTCCTGGACTTTCTTTTATCGGGCGAGATTACATCATTCCGTTGTTGTTGTTGTTGTCTTCATTGTCATTATTGGCTTGCGACGACAAAGAAGGGGGCTGATTTCTCTCGGTTCGGGGAAATATTTGGACTTTACACCGCTGCTCAAGGGGGTGTTCGGACGTTACACCGCTACTCAGCTCCCCCAACTGTGGTGCGGAGCCTCAATCCCTTTGCTTCTTTATTTATGTATAATGACCCCTCATTGGATTTTGTAATTAAGTGTTTTTAAATACAAAGAAGTTTCCTCAGTTTTGTCTTTGACGTTTGTTATGTTTCCTATTGTTTTGTGCTTATGGAGACTCTGAATGCATGACTATACTAGTTATTGCCGATATCGACCTAGGTGTAAGTATTTTTTCTGACCTTTGACTGACTAACACGATTACTTGTGCAACCTTTTGTCGTTCCCTAGACCGAGCGCGGGTTAGACAGATTAAACTTGGGTCATCGGGACCCTGACTTCGAGTTGAATGAGAGTAGGTCTTCGTACCTTTAGACTTTCGAGATTTAGTCTTTAGGCCGTGCAATAATCAACGAGGGGGAATTGCCTCAGGAGCTCGAGAATAGAGACTACTTTTAGACATTCGAGAAAAGTACCTGAGTAAGGGTTTGCTAAGGCTCGAGCCATCTAGAAGCTTGTTGGAACTTATCGTAAATAGCCTTAAGGCGTTGTACATAGGTCCCGGATGAGGGTTTACTCGAATTCAGATGGTACCCCGGGGCCAAGCCCGTACAGGCGGTGTTTAAGTGCTTA
Source organism: Nicotiana glauca (assembly GCA_026770625.1). NCBI lineage: Eukaryota > Viridiplantae > Streptophyta > Magnoliopsida > Solanales > Solanaceae > Nicotiana > Nicotiana glauca. Next base: position 178,632 of record MU715943.1, on the reverse strand, counting down.
TTTCCTTCTTGAAAGGAGCTTTTGAGATTGGGTACTATCCTCAGTTTTGTAATGATGCCAATAGTTTCATGGAGCCCAACGTCTTTTTTATGGGGGTCCTTGTGGTCGGGTACCACCAAGAGACTTGCGATGATGCCCTCGGCTTCTTGGAGCCTAACTTCTTTTCGATGGAGGTCATCGAGGTCAGGTTCCACCCCGAGACTTACAACGAAGCCATCGACTTTTTGGAGCCTAACTTATTTTTGATGGAGGTCCTCGTGGTCGGGTACCACCCCGGGACTTGCGATGATGCGGTTTGCTTCTTGGAGCCTAACTTCTTTTCAATTGAGGTCCTCGAGCTTCGTCCTATGGCAGATGGGAAGCAAAACATCATGGTGTGTGTTGTGCAATTTTTAACATTCCCTCCCTTCATTTTGAGAGGCATTTTTCCTTTATGGGTATTAATCTTGTTATTGCAGGTATCAGAGAACCTTCCAAGGCGAAGCCACGCTACTTTGGAGAGGGGAAAGGGTTGCTAGCTTTCGGGCTAAATAACGACAACAATAAGCAAGAGATGCCTTTACAGGGCGATGGTGCCCAAAACAAGTTGAAGCAGGACCGGGGCTTCAGAGCAGAAACATCGTCTGAGCATGTCACACCCGTGGTTCTTGGTTCTGAAAAGGTTGTTTCTCCATTGCTATCGCCTGATTTTTCCGTTGACAGTACTTTGAGGGATACTAGAAACTCGGGGTTGCCTAGTCCAAGTGACCGTGCCTCGACTAAAGTCACTTCTTTTAGAGCTGAGGGAGCTATGTTAACATATGTGTGCTTAGCTTTCGAGGAAGCCCATCGACTTCAATTCATGGTGATTTTTGACATAGGCCTTTTGAATTTTGCTCCTCCCTTCCTTATCGGGTTTTCCTTTGCACGCCTTCGACAAGCTTGAGTCCAGTCTACTTTGCCGTGAAGCTAGGCTGCAGAAAGCTCTAGATGAGAAGAGATCTCTTAGGCTTCGTTGCGATGAAAAAGAAGTCGAGCTGGCACATTTGCGGTATGAGATGAGCCAAAACTTGAGTTACGACAGTTACTTGAATGAGTAGGTAGTTTTCTATCTTGAGAGAGTATGCCTTCTGCCTTCTAGCTTTTGAGGCTAACCTTTTGTTTATCTTAGTTGTAAAAAAAGATGGAGGCCCTGGGGCACCTTTAGGATGATGCTGGCCGAGCCAAGCATGAGCATGATGAGCTAAGAGCTCAGGTGGAGGTTTAGGCTTTATAGGGGAAGGGTGCTCTAGCTAAAGTTCTCGCCTTTGAGGCTCAACTCCGCTCAGCATGCGATAATTCTTTGGTTCAAACGGATGTGATTACGGAGCTTGAGTCCGAACTTTCAAAGGTTAGGGCTAAGATCATTTATGCCCTGGATGAAGCTGTAATGAGCCAAACTAAGGCTGACCAGGAGATGGCGATCTATTTAAAAGATGCTGCCAATGCTCAAGTTGAGCTGAGAAGTATCCTTGACCGCGAAGAGAGGGTCAAAGAATAAGCTCGTTGCAAGTCTCGAAGAAAGATTCTCGAGGACATCCGCGCTAGTTGTTTTGTCCTCTCGGAAGAGTTTGCACGCGAGGCTGTCCAACACTGAAAAAAGTGAAGGTGAGGCCGTCAAGACATAGTCTCCAAGAGGGACATTTATTTCATTCTCTGTCTTTGTGTATAGTACTTTCACAGTATACTGTAAATGTAGCTTGTATTTCATTTCATGTATGTATAAGGGGGGAACCTCGTGATTTTGTATCTTCAGGGTTTATTTTTTCCTTGAATTTAGCTAGATCAATTGGTCTCTGAGTTGGTAGGAATCCTTAGAATTGTGATATGGCCCTGGTGCTCATTAGGCTGGCCCGTAGGCTTTTATGTGCTTGGTTGATGAAACCTTTTAGGTGTGGCCTTGAGGCTCATTAGGCTGGCGACAATGGCTCTTGCGCCTTTGATAGAAGCGACCTCTTGTGTAGGCTGGACACAATGGCTCTTACGCCATACTCTTTGGCATAATTAGTTACCTTTTTTGGTTTCAGTCTTCGAGTCGGGTTTTGACTCGAGCTCATTCGACCCTCAAGTGTTCCAATTTGTGCGGGTTGACGAGAATGGCTCTTACACCTTGCTCTTAGGCATACTTAGTTAACCATTTTAGGTTCAGTGTCCGACTAAAGTTTCAACTCTAGCTCATTCAACCCTCAAGATTTTGTGTTTCTGTGGGCTGGCAACAATGGCTCTTACGCCTTGCTCTTAGACATATTTAGTTAACTATTTTCGGTTCAGTCTCTGAGTCAAGTTTTGACTCGAGCTCATTCGACCCTCATCTTTTTGGATTTGTGTGGGCTGGCGATAATGGCTCTTACGCCTTGGGTTGAAACGACCTTTTATGTGGGCTGGCGACAATGAATCTTACTTCTTGGGTTGAAGCAACCTTTTATTGGCTTTATTTTTCCGTCGTTAAGGTCTTTTTTTGAAGTAGTTTTTGCCTGACTCTTCAACGGCTCGATATAAACCTCGATTACGAGTCATTATCTGGTGATGATCGACCACCTTGGGAGGTTTGGATCGGAGGCTAAGTATCTCGAAGCCTGTGATTTGGAGCTGACATGGTTGAAGCTCTTTTTCCTATGTCAAGGGTAGCATATTTCACTGGTTCTTTTCAAAGCAGATTCGAAGTAATTGAAGGCATGTTATTTTGTTACGATGGTCGAGCGTCCCCGAGTTGCATTAGTTTAGCTGGTACAACCTTATGAACGTTGTTATTTGTGCTTGTCCGGAGCCGTTTTTGATCCCTAGAGAAGTAGTTAGGCGTCTATATCGAGGTTATGCCTTTTAGGGGTCTTACAAGTTCGATATATAGCCTTAACTTTGAGATTGGATTATATGCTTTAGTAAGGTCTTACAAGGTTTTAATGCCTTTGAGGTCATACATTTTTTAGATAATTGGTACACGTATGGTTTATGCCTTGCTTGAGGACTTACAGATGTTGTTTTAATGCCTCCGGAGACAATACTTGTATACTTAGTATTGCCTCATGGAAGGATTACAATTTTAGAGATTCCGACCCTGAGGCCATGCGATTTTTGAGATGTTGATTCCAGTCCCCGAGTGTTGGGGACATTTTCGGCCTTGGAGGCGTTTCTTGATTTTCCTGTTGCCTCGTTGAGGGCTCATGAGTTTGGATTCCTGACTTAGAGGTCATTCAAGTGTTGAATTCTTGATGCCAATACACGACTTTTTGGGACGTTTTCGATGGAGGTGTCATTTTTGTGAAAATGCTGAGTTTCTTTGGGAGTGCAAGATGCTTTGATAAAAGGTATTCTTCGATTACTTGGAACAAGTATACATGTTTTTGCCATTGGGTTCCGGCTATACGGACACATTTCGTTTGATCGTTTGGCCCGGTACATCATTTCACTATTGGTACCCCATACACGGTTAAATCAGGGGGGCTTGGTTTCTCGCTATTAAGCCATCTCGGGAGAATGCCTCGATGCTCCGAGAATATAGGGCCATGACATAGTCCTCTCCCTTGGGTCTTGTCAAGGCCCACTTCGAAGTAGATGGAGGTCGAGGCTAGAACAAAGGGGGGAGCTTCCAGGACACACTACCAAGTCTGACAGGGCCAGCCTATCCAGAGCCTATGCTGAGGCATAGCTTCAAGCCATCTTATCTCCGTATTTTGAAATTAATGCACATGTACTTATAGCTGAGTTCCCCTCCTATATAAAGGGGACTCACCCTACCTTGTAAGGGACTGATGCTGCTCTATTTCTCCACAAGTTCAATAATATTTCTCTCTTTCTCTCTCTTCTTTGCTTATCCGCTCTCACTAGTACGAGGATACCTCGATATCCATCGCCTTTAAACCTATTCTTTATCATATAACTTAGTTTTGCCTATAAAGAGCCGTGTTAAATTATATCTTCAACTGTTATCCCATCCTCGACTAGCCTCTATAGCTCGAGTTCGACCCAGAAGTTGACCCTGAAGTCCCCATCGGCCAGAGCTATACCCGAGTAGCAGGCCCTTCGGTTCGATCATTATCTTGTTTGAGATTGCGCTCCATCGTTAAATTCCATACAATTAGCATCAACTGTTCTAACAACTAACTCTGGAATATATCACGTATTTTTAGAATCCCTTTTTACAAATTTAATTATCATTACCATTTTCACGGTAAACAGAGTGGGGCCCACTGTGGGTTTAAAAATAATAATGATTATTTTCTTGCTAGTTTGATTACACGAACGCATTATCTTTCACACTTTTTCTTGTCCAAGATCCTTTGATTTCAGGTCAAAATATCTGGCTCGGTAAACAGAGTCGAGAACGATCGCCTCGAAGATCACGGGGAAAATGGTGTAGCTATCCCGGCCGCCGGAGCAGCACTACTGAATCCCGACAATGCACCCGAACTAATTCTAGTAGATGCGGACTCACAGGACGCACAACAACTCAACAAAACTTTTCACACTGATAGGAGTATACGGCACAACAACTGGCATAAAGTCCAAAAAACCCCATCCCAGGAAGAACAGTAAGTTAGTCTTCATGTTATTTTTAAAATGTTGGAGGCACAGCAGGTGGCCATTGTTCAGTTACAAAGCCATCCGAGAACTCCCAGCACAACAGTACCGGAGATAGCTCCCCCTGCCAATCAAATACCTGAAAGATCAAGTAATAACGGGTCAATGAAAGACCCCGCCACAACAATGATTCTTGTAGACCTCTCCGAAAGAATCGAATCGGGTTCACGGAGGCTCATGCGATAGTTCTCCCCCGAGGAAGCGGTCCCGGAACTCGCTTCACTAAAATCTGGAACGCCGGAACTTCCAAGGTACGATAAGACCCTGGATACTGATGAGTGCACCACCACTTACACATTCACGAAGAAAGACAACAACCTTTAAAATGATCCCTTTGCAGAAACATATGCCGATGCCATCAAAAAATCAATGGGAGAGCCCGACAAGTCTGAGGCCGAACAAAGAAAGGATAAAACACAAAAGGAAGTCGTGTCTCATTCCCTGGTAGGATGAATGAGATCATATCCAGTTTCGGGTGAACGGACAACCCTTCTTTTCGCTCGTGGTCTAAACGAAGCATATCCGCCGACTCCAGGTCACTTCAAATGACACTTAAATAGATACCCGTCCAAGACTTAGCCATGTGTCCTTACCTAGCACCGGCCACAAATCAGGGCCATGGACGACCGTCCGGAAACCTCTACGCGCCCGGTAGGCCCAAGAAGGCTGCCCGAAAAGAAATTAATGCAAAATAGATGGAGATACCATCCATGCGCAGCGAATGGTATGAACCCTGCAAGATCTAACCTGCCTCACAATGTTAAGGGCATAGTTTGAGGGAAACATCCTCGAGGAGCCTTCAGTGGAACTAGATCGAATGAAGCGTAGCCGGCAGACGAACCTCGTCTAGCAGAGTAAGGTCTCAACATTCCTATGCAAAATATTGTAGTTACCATAAGCGAAAGCAGGAATGTTGAGCGACTCAGGCCTATTCAACCAAGACCCTTTAGAAAAACAACAAACCGACGCATGAACCACAGGACGCTCGTGGCCGCGGGGTCACAAGTGACCCCCATCCCACGAAGATGATGTCTTTGTTACTCAGTAAAAATAACCGCCGATACCATCAGGCTCGAGCCCAGCCCCCAGGAAAGAAGACAACCGGGAAGGATGAAGTAAACAAGGAACGACATATTACAACGATAGTGAAGGAGTGGCGACACCCTCCGAGAACACATAATATAGGAAGTGAAAATGCCCGCCGCAGGGATAAAGGTGGGCCCAGGGAAATATTTCCAAGAAAACTCTTACATCCAGGGAAAAGGGCACCAAGACTCCACCCTAGCATCATAACAGCATATTGGTAACCCTCTCCCTCATTTGATTTATCTTAAATAAAACATGTGTTCGTGAATTATGGTAGTTTGATCGCTTACGACGGCAATATCAGAGTAAAGTTTGTATGTCGGTCCGCATTAACGGACCAAATTGCCCCCACATCCCGAATCCCTGGTGAATTCCAGATGACAAATCGTCGCAAAGACCGTTCTCTTAATATAGCCCATCTGAGTTCGAGTCAGGACGTCAAGATTTATACCATCAAAGGAGGCCCAAAGTATAGACATCTTATTCAGGCGACCACCAGCACACTACACGAGGGCACCGTCAGCCCCATCTCGCCAAAATAATTAAATTCCTCGCAAAAGGTAGAACTAGAATAAGTTGACAGGGATGCACCGAATCCCAAAACATCGCCTATACATCCCATGGTTAGGAAGAACTGCTTTAGTCCCTCGTTTTGTTTTTACTAACCTAAAATGCAGACAGCTGGCTAAGATATCCAGAGATCCCTAGGCCTTAAATAGAGGACCACTGCATTTTCTCCCTTCAGTTGGGGTTCCGCCCCAAAAAAGGACCTTGTATGTAGGATTATTGGTGAAGCAGCATACCCTAGAAGAAGATCTAATAGGGTCACGGGATTTTTTGCGACGGCCAAACGACGAGCGATGGTTTTCTTCTAAAAGCATCGCACCCTTGGGAGGACCAGGAGATGGCAGACTAAACCCCGATTGGGAATTATAAGCCGGTTTGAATGGTCCAAGAAGCCGCGCCCGTGCGGGTTGAGCTCATGATGACAAAACAATGTACATCTATGCCAAGCAATAATAAGATATCTTTTTAGCATCTTATTCTCCGGACAATGAAATCTCAAGTGTATCCCCGAGAGGGGCCCCCTCCACCAAAAGCATTCCAAAATACTCTGAGACTTAATGACAACGATTCGGCACTCACGCGATCTCAGGGTCAGAACTCCGAGCTCATAAAGCCCCTACAAGGCAGCTCTGAGTTTACAAGAAGCGGTCTTCGTGCTTAAACAAGTTGATGACTCAGAGACTGACGTCAATCGCTATGCGCTAGAAAACCCGAAACTATTAGACCCCAAGCGGGAAGACTCAGCATAACCAGATCCATTCTATATCACCTAAATAACTGTAAGACCTCAATAGGTATGAAAAACTGTAAGACCTCAACAGGAATGACAAACTATAAGACCTCAACAGGCATGAAAATCCCGAAGCTAGGTTATACGACGCATTTGTAAGAATCCTCAAAGGGCATACTCTTAGTGTAGATGCCTAAACTATCACTCGTGATCAAAAATGGCTATGGCCAAATGCACATGACTACGGTCAAAACAATTGATACAGTCAAAATAACATGACATGGGGACGCCCGACCGTTGCTAAAAAAATCGCAGGCCACTACTTCCAATATACTTCCGAAAGTACAGGTTAAAATAGGCTTCCCTCAATAGGCAAATGTGAGCTTCGACCTCATCTGCTCCAAATCACAAGGGTTTCAACCTACTTAATCTAGGAGCTATGAACCTTCCGAGGTACTTGAAATATCACCGATAACGAGTTGAAATCGAGGTTCTTCCAAAACCGAACATGGGTCAGGCAAAAATCTTTCAAAAGACCTTAACGAGCAAAAAACAAACCGTACAAAAATAGTGTAAGAGCCATTGTCGCCAGCTAAGCAAGCCCACGGGACACATACTAGAAGGACTCTACGACCAAACAACGTAAGAGCCATTGTAGCTAGCCAAAATTGACAACTTGAGGATTAAAGTAAGCTTGAATCGCAACTCTATTCGGAGACCAGATCAAAAATAGTTAACTAAGCAAGCCTACAGGCCACATACTAAAAGTTCTCTACGACCAAACATCCTAAGACCCATTGTCGCCAGCCAAAATTGACAACTTGAGGGTCAACTAAAGCTCGAATCGCAACGCGATACTGGACCAAGAATATTTAAACTATAATATGCCTAAGAAGTGAGCCTCCGAGCCATCCACCTATAGGGTCACTTCGACCTGAGGCATAAAAGGCTACCATCATCCGCCCTTGCACGTAGGGAAGAACTTAAGGGTCAATTAAAGCTCGAATCGCAATGCGACTTTGAGACTGGACCCAAAATAAGCATAAACTACAGTATGCCTAAGGCCAGTATATAAATGCTATGACTGCCAGCCGAGTGAACCTCCGGGCCACCCACCTGTATGGTCATTTCGACCCAAAGCACGAAAGGCCATCACCGTCCGCCCATGCAGGCACGAAAAAACATCAAGGTCAATTTAAGCTCGAATCGCCGCACGACTCGGAGACTGGACCCGAACGGCCGGACAAAGCACAGAGGCTCCAATGCCTACTCGCATCAAGAATTGCATAATGGATCCAGGCCTGTCAGATTGGTTCCGGATCTACGAGGATCCTGGAAAACATTGAAATTGGCCTGCTTGATTGAAGACAATAATAGAAAAGAGATGTAGAAGAAACAAAGCTTTAAGTCTCCCCTTATATTACATACACAAAAAAAAGAGGAAGGAGGGGTAGGCACTCTCTACCTACAAACATGCTATACATGTATAAAAAAAAAGCAACAAAACAGCACAATCTAAGATCCATTCCGAAGGACTACGGCTTGCTGGGTTCACACTCCACCCCATCAGCAAGGAATGACCATGCGTCACGCTTGTCCACCCTTGCTCAATCTAGTTCATCTGAGAGAATGAAACTCTACACACCAATCTTCTCGAGTACTTTTCTTCAGGATCTGCAACGGACATATTCCTCGATCCTCTTCTCCCGGTTGAGGGCTCGCTTTAGCTCGGCTTGAGTATCCGCAACGCCCTTCATACGAATTACCATCTCCTGATAAGCCTTGTTAGACTTAGCATTGCCTCAACCTGAGCATCAATTATCTCGGCCCTAATATTTGAAACTTCAAATTCGAATTTCTCGATCATATCCACTTGGACTTTGGCATTATCATGAGCCAAGCATAGTTGGACTTCGAGGAAGGGACCTTGGCCAAGGCACGTGCTTCCTCTAAAGCATGAGCTTGCACCCGACCCTTAGCTCACCACTAGCAATTATGGTGCGGTCGATGTTGCCCTTAAGGTTCTCCAAAGCCTCTGCCTTTTTCTGCAGCTCATATAAGATGAAAGGGCGTTAAGTTAAAGCGGCCCAAGAGAGAAAATCTTGAGCTGCAAAAAATTACCTACTCCATCCAATAGCTCTTGTAATTATAGCCCCAGTATGCGACACATCGCCAATGCAGCAGCTCGCCCTCCTTCTCCTCGCTAAGCAGCCTAAGAGATTCTCCCTTACCCTGAATTTACTGAAGCTTGACCCCTTGACGGACCAGCTCATACATAAGCCTGTCACAAGAAAAACTCAATGGAGGGTGGAAAATGCGGAATACATGGTATTTCGCTGGGGGGAGGAATGTATGTCCCCGAAAAATTTCGCTAAGAAAAGTATGCTTCGTGATGCTATATAGGTTAATTATGATATTTTATATGCTATTAACATGGTGGACATAAATTAGACTTGGTAAATATGTGTATAAGTCTTATGGTAAGTGATGTGAGGTCCAAATGGAATCCTATGTGTATGCCAAATGGGAAACATTTCATAACAGGCTAAAATTTCAAATGGATTCGCACAAGGCTCCACTTTTAACGATCATATCTAAATATTTATGAGGTTTTATATATGAAAAACCTATCATATGAAAGTTTTTTGAGTCTAGTTTCCAATGCTTCAAACCGTTTGTCATTTGGACATTCCTACACAATGTTATGACCAAATTACCAAAGGCTGGAAAAAAATATGATCCTGCATCAGATTTGTGATCTCAATGTCTATTATGCGGTCCGCATTTTTGATATGCGTTCGCAGATCAGGTCGTAAATTGGACCAGTGTAGCCCAGTTTTGGACGCCGATTTTGCGGTGGATTATGCGGCCAGCATTCGCGTTCCGCGGTCCATTCTGCTATAGCTGATCTGACATCGTAGGGTTAATTTTCCTATTTTTATAACCCGACCCCCTGTCGATATATTACAACCTACCCTCTATTTTAGGCTTATTTTCTGATACATTTAGAGAGAGAGAAGGGGTTCTTCATCAATATTCTCCTAAAGATCTTGCTTAAACCTTGAAGATTTGTCAAGAAAGGCACCTTGGTCATCTTCCTAAAAGGTAAGGGTCTATAATCCAACCTCTTAATTTCTATATATAACTAGGATAGGCCATTAGAAGTGTAATTAATGAGGATAGAAGTGGATATCTCTCATGCATGAGTTCTCAAGAGTATTTTGTTAGGTCTTGAGCTAAGGATGGGATGAGGGATGGTAGAATCTTTCACAAAATATTTTTAAAAGAATGATACCCACTTAGTGTTTGAAAATAAGCTCAAATGAATTAGAAATATGATCACCGCTCTAATTTGTGGTTCGATTTGTCATGTGCCTAAGAGATTGACGTTGCTAAGAGTCTCGAAGTATAGTAGGACTTAAGGAAAGCTCAATCCAAGCATGTAGGCTAAACTTTCTCTCTCGGAAGTGAATTCAATATTTTTTGTAAGTTTAAGTGTGGTTTACCGACCAAAATTGTATAGTCCTGAGTCGCATCTTAAAAGAAGCTTAGCAGGCTAATCAGGTGAGAAGAATTGCTCTGTTTAATGCTCTTAGTTGCTCTTATGTGTACTAAAAAACTTGGTTGATTATGTCTACCTTGTCTACTTGTTGATGAGATGTAATGACATATGAAAATGAATCAAATAAGGAAGTGTGAAACAGTTACGAAATAAGTCTCAAATCTTACAAACTAACTTTCAAAAGTAGAATGGCCTAAAGGTCTTGTGCCCAAACTATGCCCATAAGTGGTTGTTTTATATAATCATTTGCCTTATAGATACGTTCAATGTGTAATATAATTGTTGGTTGGTAAATTCCTCTTTGGGAAGAGTCCCTTATGCTAGATGATTCTATCTCTGTTGAAGTCGAATATAGATAATTTTCGGAATATTTGGTACATTGATATTGGTTGGTGATATTTGGAAATAAAGGGATGAAAATGTGAAAAACCAAATACGGCCACCGTTCCAGGTATAAAGAATATTGTGAATGGCCAAATACGCCAAGGAAATATTGTTGTTGTTGGTGACTGGAAATACTAATTGGAATCTATAAATCGTGAAGGATATTGAGGTAAGCATGGTTGCGTTTATGATATATTCATATACTTGTATTTATACTACAATTATGTGCAATACGGAATTGAATCAAATGTGTTTTTGGGAGTATCTTTAGCAACACCGAGGAAATGTGGGTCATAAGACTCATTCCTGAAACCACACATGCCAGGGTAGATCGTGCTTATTCCCCTTAACTGGGATGATCTTGGTAAAATTGTAATTTGGTAATGCCAACCCACAAGGCATATGTGGGAAGGCAGCTTAGCCGATCGGGCCGTGATCGGACGCCATGCCACACACATGGTGGTATTGTGCTGGAAATCAATAATCTGGAAATTTGAGACCTGGGAATTCAAAAACTGGAAATTTATGATTTGGTACATGTCTCTAAAGAGACGACCTAGCCGATCGGCTCGTGATCGGACTCAATGCTAACAATGACGGTGGTAAAACTTATATCGGTTCTAGAGATCTCCTAACCAAACAAAAATTATACATATTATTTTCATAGACTAGAGGACTAACATTTTTCAAAATTGGGTGTTAGAATATTGTTGATCTTGACTTACTGTTTGTGGATTCTTTGCCTGATGGATATTCTATTCTAAAATAGGACTTTTAGCCTTACATACTAGTGCTATTTGATGGCACTAATGTCCCTTTTGCCAGGGGCGCTACATTCGTGTTATGATTGTAGGTGGTTCTATAGCAGGTACTCTAGTCCACCGGCAGTAGCACCTCCTCTACTTTTCGTCAGCTGTGTTGGTGAGCCCCGCTCCATCTCGGGTCATGTTATGTATATTTTGTTCATTTTTTGAATACATTTTGAGGTATAGCCAGAGCCTTGTTGCCGGCATTTCTCTATTGCACTTATCTTGTGTTTAGAGGCTCCATAGACTATTGTGGGTGGTAGTGCGGGAAAGAAATGTTGGTACTTGATAAGCATGTTTTTCATTAAATTTGTAAACTTGTAATATTTTGAAAACTAAATGAAGCAATTAGAAAGAATGAAATGAGGATTCCTAATGACATATTTCATTGCGTTCTATTAAATGGGATAATATCCCCTCTTTATTTATGAACTAGTTTGGGTAGAATGAAACATAGTAGGCTTGCTCAGTCGGGTTTACTCGGATGAGCGCCGGTCGCGCTCCTTGGATTTTGGGGCATGTCATGGTTTGTCCATTGCTATCACCTTCTTTTTCCGTCGACAGTACTTTGAGGGATACTAGAAACTCGGGGTCACATACTCTGATATACCGTGCTCGAATGGAGTTGATTATTTTAGAGCTGAGGGAGCTAGGCTAGCAGATGTGTGCTTGGCTTTCGCGTAAGGCCAACGACTTTACTTCGTGGTGAGTTTCGACATAGGCCTTTTGAATTTTGCGTCTTCCCTTCCTTATTGGATTTTCCTTTGCAGGCGTTCGACAAGCTTATGTCCGGCCTGCTTTGCTGTGAAGCCAGGCTGCAAAAAGCTCTGGATGATTAGAGATCCCTCAGACTTCTTTGCGATGTTAATGAAGTCGAGTTGGCATATTTGCAGTATGAGGTGAGCTGGAGCTTGAGTTACGAGAGTTACTTGTAGGAGCAGGTAGTTTTCTGTCTTGAGAGAGTGCGCCTTCTGCCTTCCAGCTTCTGAGGCTAACACTTTGTTTATCTCAGTTTCATAAAAAGATGGAGGCCCTGGAGCGTCTTCAGGATGATGCTAGCCAAGCCAAGTGTGAGCATGATGAGCTAAGAGCTCAGGCGGAGGTTCAGGCTTTAGAGGGGAAGGGTGCTCTGGCTAAAGTTCCCACCTTTAAGGCTCAACTCCGCTTAGCTTGCGATAATGCATTGGTTCGAATGGATGTGATTATGAAGCTCGAGTCCGAGCTTTCAAAGGTCATGATTGAGATCGTTGATGCCCTGGATGAAGCTGTAATTACCCTAACTAAGGCAGAACAGGAGATGCGATCTAATTAAAGGATGCTATCGATGCTCAAGTTGTGATAAGAAGGATCCTTGACCACGAAGAGAGGATCGAGGAATATGCTCGTTGCAAGTCTCGAAGAAAGATTCTTGAGGAGATTGCGCTGGGAGTTTCATCCTCTTGGAAGAGTTGGTGTGAGCGACAGCGGATAAGTGGCATGATTGGTTACTTTTGTCCGATATCGAAGAAAGCGAATATGATACTTTCATGGCATAGTCCCCAAGATGGGTATTTATTGTGAGCACGTGATTTTTGCCCTATAAGAGAAATACTCCCAAAAATTCAAAATAAAATCATTTTTAGTTTGCTTGCAAATGTTGTGAATTTTGTGATTATTTTTCTTGTATTATTTACATTTATCTGTGCATATTTATTTTTTTAAATAAATAAAAAATATAAAAATATGTTGCATTGGTATATAAAATTCAAGTTTTTAATTAGGAATAATTAAGTTTATTTTACAAAAAAATATAAAATCACAAAAATATGTATTTTTTGCATTTTTTAGCATTTAATGTCGAAATGGTGCAATTTTGTTTTAATTGACGTTTAATTTTGTGTGATAATTATTATTAGGAGTTAATTAGTGTTTTTGGGATAATTTTGGTTTTTATAATTTAATCTTAGTATTTTTTTT
>MU715943.1:76418-159900 GCA_026770625.1 Nicotiana glauca | reverse complement strand
TCATACTTTAAGCATGTAATCAATTAGGATTTTATCTTTTATTGTTTAGAAAACGAATTTAATAAAAAAAATTACAGTTAATTTAAGATGGTTTTAAGATGAACTTAGTTTTAATTAATTCTTAATAAATAATTTTATTAGTTTTTTTTAAATATATTGCAATGCAAGACTTAATCTTGTTCTAATCAATTTCTTTTAATACTAGTTAAGAAATTTCGTATTTATTAAAAATAAAAATAAAAAAAAATTTTGAAAAAATAAATTTTTTTTTTTAAATTCTGCTTCATTAATATTTGTCATAAATTAGATGAGTGTATTGCATATTTTTAGCTCAGAATTAATTAGAATTTTTCTTTCTTTATTATAGAGAAAAACTAAAAAAAAATGTAGTCATTTTAGGATATCTCTAAAACAAAGGAGGCGTGCCTCGCCATATCAAATGTGCAAATGCGGGGCCCTCATTTTTCTTAATTAAAAATACTTAGAAATTCGGGATTGGTCGTTTTAGTAAATTTTCACGACCTCCTCAAAAATAATAACGCGTTAGTAGTTTTAAGCGTGTATTTAATAATTGTATCTCCCCAAACTCGGGTGCACATTTATGTGACCAAAATCCAAATCTCAACAGAATCGAAATATGTCGATAATCACAGGTACATTGATTGTGACGTGGTTTGAAATACATTTCCATGATGTTGCAATTCTTTTATTAAAATAATGAATAATAATATTAAAAGCGGTTAAAGGTTAAATTTTGCACATAAGTTAAAGCATGGTATAAATTAGATAAATAAGCCGAATATGACAGTTGAGCGACCGTGCTAGAACCACGGAACTCGGGAATGCCTAACACCTTCTCCCGGGTTAACAGAATTCCTTATCCGGATTTTTGGTTCGCGGACTGTTAAACAGAGTCATTCTTTTCCTCGATTCGGGATTCAAACGGTGACTTGGGACACCATAAATCTCTCAAGTGGCGACTCTGAATTAAATAAATAAATTTCGTTTCGATTGTCCTTTAATTGGAAAAACTCCCTTGCTACCCGCGGTAGCGCCGGAAAAAGGAGGTGTGACATTTATTTCATTCTTCGTCTTTGTGTATAGTTCTTTCATAGTATGCAGTAAATGGAGCTTGTATTTCATTGCACGCGTGTATAAGAGAGGGGAACCTCTTTTCTTTGTTTCTTTTTGCCTAGAATTTAGCAAAAGCAATTGGTCTCTAAGTTGGTAGGAATCCTTAGATTCGTGACATGGCCCTAAGGCTCATTAGGCTGACCCATAGGCTCTTACGCGCTTTAACGATGCAACCTTTTAGGCATGGCCCTGAGGCCTAATAGGATGGCGATAATGGCTCTTGCGCCTTCGATCCGAGCGACCTCTTGTATGGGCTGGCGACAATGTCTCTATGCCTTTCTCTTAGGCATATTTAGTTAACTATTTTGGGTTCAGTCTCTGTGTCGGGTTTCGACTCGAGCTCATTCAACCCTCAAGTGTTTGGATTTGTGTGAGCTGACGACAATGTCTCTTACGCCTTGCCCTTAGGCATATTTAGTTAACGATTTTGGGTTGAGTCTCGGAGTTGGGTTTTGACTTGAGCTCATTTGACGATCAACTTTTCATATTTGTGTGAGCTAGCGACAATTACTTCTATGCCTTGCTCTTAGGGATATTTAGTTAACTATTTTTGGTTCAGTCTCCGAGTCGGGTTTCAACTCAAGCTCATTCGACCCTCAAGTTTTAGGATTTGTGTAGGCTGGCGACAATGGCTCTTACCCCTTGCGTCGCAGCGACATTCTATGTGGTCTGACGATAATGACTCTTCTGCCTGGGGTTGAAGCATCCTTTTACTGGCTTTATTTTTCCCTCATTAAGGTCTTTTTAAGTAATTTTTGCCTGACTCTTCGATGGTTTGATAAAAAAATGATTGCGACTCGTTATGTGGCGAGGATCAAGCATGTTGGTAGGTTTGGCTCGGAGGCTGAGTATCTCGAAAACTGTAATTTGGAGCTGACACGGTCGAAGATCTTTTGCCTGTGTCAAGGGTAGCTTATTTAACAGGTTATTTTTAAGTAGATTCGAAGTAATTGAAGGCGTATGATTTTGTAGCGATGGTCGGGTGTCCCCGAGTCGCATTAGTTTGGCTGGTACAACATTATGATCGTTGTGATCTGTGCTTGGATGGAGCCATTTTTTATCCTGAGTGAAGTAGTTTAGGCATCAATATTGAGGGTATGCCTTTTAGGGGTCTTACAAGTTCGAAATATAGCCTTAATTTTGAGATCAGATTTTATGCTGTTAGTAAGGTCTTACAAGGTTTTCATGCCTTTAAGGTCTTACAGTTTTTAGATACTTGGTACAAGGGTCGATGACCTCTTTTTCTAAAGGCGAAATTAGGTTTACGACATTTCGGAGGACAACTCTATTCCCGTTTGGGATTTGGGTTTTGAGAATGGAAGAGTCGCCACCTAATGATTAAATGCATTAGGACACTAAGGGTTATTGAGTTGGAAAACCAGAGTTCGGGTAAGGGCTAGAAATTATCTCAAAGGGAAGGTGTTAGGCACCCCTCAAAATCCACTAGTGTGGTTCACGGCCGTGTTACAATTCTGACTTTAAGTGAAAATAATAAGTAAACAAGCAAGAATTGCAAATACGAGGTGGTTTTCATATAATAGTTGCAAGTAATTGAAATGAAAAGAAGTTAAAGAAGCTAGAATTTGAGAAAACAAAAAAGCAATTTTGAAATTCTGAATAAAATAAACACGTAAAGGAGGGGGGTCCTAGGTTAAAATACATGGATCTTCCACACTGCACCGGTAGCCCATCGTATGTATGGTGTTATCGTATGATCATCATCTCTATTTCTACCCTTCCCACCTCGTTAAGGTATTAAGCGCGGAATGGTATCATTACTTATTACATGCTATTACTCGTCCCAATCCTATCAGTCCCGGAGGCATATAGGACTACTAATCCTAAAGGGAAGGATGTTGGGGGGATTTGAGAGTTTCAAAGGATAAAATTCAAAGGCGACATTAAAAACATATGCAAAAGATTTGGGAGAGCAAATAAGCAGATATGGCTCAAATAAGGCTCCTTAAATCAAACAAAAGCATATAGTTTAGCATGTCTTATACATACTGGTTTGGTATAAATTAAATTAAGGCATATGATAGGTCGGTTTACCACATATTTCCCAGATAGAGAGTCTAAATTAGCCCTGCTTAGATGTAGTTGTCAAAGACTAACACAATTGATTAATTGCTTAATCGTCTGCCTAGGCGTTAAACGGGACGTATAGGCAAGATATCTATTTGTTCAGAGCTAAAGGAGTAAACTGATTGCAGAAAAGAATGGTTAATTACAAGGTTATAAGTTCTGTGAGTGTTAAACAAAAATTGCTACTGATTTTAGACTTAGGAGCGTGTGGACGATTCAGGGTTGAGTTGATAGCTCCTATAGGCATGCTTTCTAGGCGTGACTGATTTTTAAATACTATTATTGTTCATTCAGAAATCATATAGACAGGTCATCTATATGTGGTTGATTATTTAAATCCTATAACACGTTTGCCTAATGACTGATGCATATACGAAAATGCAGAAGTCCTATAGGCATATTATCTATATGATATGCAGATTTTCAGAGACATGGCATCTATATGAAAATGCTGAAAATCCTTAAACAGGGTATCTGTATGAAATTGCAGAAGAAGCCTACGAACATGATATCTATATTAGGTGCATAATTTCAGTAGTTAGCTATGTCAAGATGCGGAATTTCAGATATTGTATTTCCCTATAGTCATGGTATCTAAATAAAATTGCGGAAAAAACCTACGAGCATGATATCTATATGAGGTGCAGAATTTCAGTTGTTAACTATGTGATGATGCGGAATTTCAGAGTTAGTATTTCCCTATAATCATGGTATCTACGCCTTTTTGCATACATGATTGACCCTCCCTTTTTACTAACACCCTAGTAGTTATTACAAAATTATTACAGACCAAATGAATTGGACGAAAAGTGAAATTACATCAGTGATTACATCTATATCTAATCAGCCTAATCCAGACTCAAAGTCTAATAATAAGAGATAAATCAACTTCCAAGATCAGATTTTAAACTCTTTCTCTTATTTGGGATGTGTCAAAGTTTCAAGGAGCTTCAAGAACCTTAGGCAATGGTTACACCCAAATATCATTGCAGAAACAGATTGTAGTGCAATGTGGAAGGGCCAGCCCTCAAATGTCCATGTTCAGAGGGAAATCAAGGTCCCAAGGCAAGGGTCATAGGAGGGGGCAGAACTTAGAGGCTAGGAGTAAGTGTAAGTGCAGTAGAGCGGAATTTGGAAAGGCAAGGGCAGACTGGTGGTCATGCCCAGCAATCGTGATGCTGGCACACCCCTAACTTGCCTGTGAGCTTAAAATTGGAGAGTTACGACCTATTGAAGGTCAGGTTCAGCCTTGGACAAGCAATTTGTATGCTGCCAGGCAATACCTTAACTCAGTACACAAAGGGGAATGGGGTATGGGGAAAGTGAAAGAGGCTAGGATGCAAGGGATCCAGTTTTAATCCATGGACAGTAACTTGTACATTTCCATGTCTTAAAATTATAGCCCAAGCACAAAAAGGGGGTTATGGGATGGGGGATTCATTTCAGCAATAAATATAAACATACTATTTCACAAGTTTGAACTTAATAAAAATAGTAAAATAGACGTGGATATAAATGCTTGTAAATAAACACATTGGGGGTGATGCTAGAATCAAAATTAGGACATACCAGTGAAAGCCAAAGTGCAGACAAGATAGTTCAGAAAGGGATTGCGAGAATTATAAGTGAAGTCTGAAGTGTATTCAGTTGTGTGTGTAAATCTGAAGCCTCTTATTGTGTAAAGACTTAGGGTATTTATAGTGTGAAAGCTATAAGAAATAAAGTAAGAAAATAATTGAAGTCTGATTTTCAATCAATTACATAAAACTCCCTTAATTAAGGGATTCAAATTCAAACGGGTATAATCCAACTAAGGAAAGAAATTAATCAAACTCTTTATGCAAAATATGCAACTGAGGGAAAATGCATAAGGGTTATTTAAGGACAAGGTTTCTGAAAATGCAAGGTTGTATAATTAAGGAAAGAGAATCAATTAACAACTAAGAAATCCCAAGTCCCAAAATATTTGGTATGAATGAACCCAGTCATAAAAGGTGAAGAAAATGGTTTTACACAAAAAAAATCAGTAACAATCAATTAAAACCCTAAAGAGAAAGGAGTCTGATTCAATCACTAGTCGAAACCTTTTTTTTAAAAGGATTAAATACACATATAAAGGCACACAGAAAGGCTTAAACACGAAGCATGACCTTGTAAAATCAGTGAGAAGAACCAAATGCAGGAGAGTTTAGCAGAGAGCTCTAACCTACATAATTGAATCCTCGGCGGAATCCAAATTCTAGGGTTTCTACCTTGAATCGAACACAGAGATACAGAGGCAAGTAGTCAAAAATAGGCTTAGTGGCTTCTTTTAGAAGCTCATGAGAAAGCATGCAAACAAGTAGAAAGATCAAAAGCAAACATAGTGAAGCAACTAGTTTCGAGGCATAGTGAGAGAACAACTGACAATATAGGAAACAGTAGAAGAAGTACATGCTTGTAGAGGACGAAAATAGTAGAACATGGTGAAAACAAAAGCAGGCGAGAATCATAGCGTAGAAAATACAGTAGGAGAATATGCCAGGACGGAATATAGAAAACACAGCAAAAGCATTCAATCACGGAGCATGAAACTTAGTATAGGAACACACAAGAACATAATAGAACAAGTATAAGAATACAGTAAGAGAAACAATACAAATAATAAGGAAGAGAAGATCGTGAAAACATTTGAATACTTTCCAGAAACCCTAAATCGGCGAAAAAGGGGTTTTTCAAAAGAAAAAAATCATTTAGAAATTCACGCATAGCACATATACATAACATATCTAAAAAGAATCGGAGAAAAACCTCGAATAGCTAGGGTTTCAAGAGGACCCTAAGACGAGAAAGGCTTTAAAAGGTCCGATCTAAGTCAGATGAGGTTAGCATCAGACTCAGGAGACTAGGATACGCCGACGCGTTGCCGAATATGGCTGGAAACCTCGAATCGGTAAAGATCGGAGCCAATCCTCTTTAAGGATTGACCTTGAAACCATGGTAATCAGGCATGTAGGAGTCCCATGAGGTAGATAAAGGCCATCGATGGCTTTGGAAGCCATGGATTTGGTCGATATTAGGTAGTGATTGAAGGTAGCAGCTAGGGTTTCTAAGAGAGGTTGAGAGAATTAGGAGATGAGGGGGATTCAAGGGCGGCTATAGACGAGAAATGACTAGGGTTAGGTGTGATTGGGGAATTAAAAAAGGACCAGATCAATGGTTGATATTATAGAGGGTAGGATGGGAAACAGGTTTGGGTTGGTTTGAACGGGGATTGGGTTAAGGTAATTGGGTCTGAGATTAGCTTTAATTGGGGGTTAATTTAGGGCTTTAATTGAAATGGTAATGGGCTATATATTAAATAGCCAATTTTTCCTTTTCAATTTAATAAAAAATAGTTAAAATGATTTTACAAACAAATTAAAAGCATTGCACTAATTACTAATATATAAATGTTAATCTAAAAATACTGAGAATAATTTTATAATTGTAAAACGCTATTAATCGTAATACCGGCTATAATTGTAATTTTATGCAATTTAGTTTAAAAATATCAAATAAGTTTGTAAAAAATATGCAAGAATCACCTTAATTATATTGTGGCGTAAATATGAGGATGGAAATAAATTACTCACCAAAATGATAGTTTTGGAAATAATTATCCGATTTTATAATGTTAAAAATAATTAAAATGATTTTTAAAGCTTTAAAAACTGGAAAAAATACCAAAATTCTTGGTCCTACTTATATATGCATGTACATGCTATTTTGAGAATATTTTGAGTCTAAAAATATTTAGAAAAAAATTGGGTATCAACAGCTGCCCCTCTTTATCCGAGATGGGTGAAAGAGTTGTTGGGTAAAGATACGATGACCAATTTTGACCGAAAGAAATGGTATGAAAAGGTTTTGACCGAGCTCTGGTCCCTAAGCCACCTTCATATCCCTGGTCTTACAGGAATCAGGCCGCATGTAGTTCGGGGAGTTCTTCGGCAGAACATGTCGATAGAGGTTTCGAAAGACGGACACAATATTCGGGTTGGAAAGAGTGGTCAGGGACCGGAGCGGGATCGCTCTAGCTGTGAGGGTCGTTGCTAGCCGGTGTGCCTGCAAATAAGAAATACGAGCATATATCGTGTATAAATTTAAAAGTGATGCAGGTTCCCATTGGACCATGAATTCTATCTTCGGACGGATAGGATTAAGTCCTCGGACCATGATGTCCCGGGCCATGAAACATATAATAAAGGATTCGCAGGCTATGAAATGATGTTCTCGTGCTATGAAGATGATGCATATGAACCATGATGCCTTTGAATAATGATATGCAAAAGATAAAAGCAGGGTCCTCAAGCCATGTCATGGCGTTCTCGGGCTATGGAAATGGTTCCTCCGAAAAATGTCGCCTTAGGATAATTTGGCGATCTCTTAGTCCATGAAATACAGGATTTGAAGATGTTTCAGCCGATGTAAAGCATAAATATAACTGGCGATCTTTCAGCCGGTGCGGGATTTAAATGAAGCTGATGATATTCCAGCCGATGCAGAGATTTAAAATAGAGTTGGCGATCTTTTAGCCATGCAGTAGAGATAAAGTGGAGATGTTTCAGCAATAAAGAATTTAAATAAAGTTGGCGATATTTCAGTCATGCAGGATTTAAATAAAATTGGTGATGTTTCAGCCGACATAGAGTTTAAACAGAGTTGGCGATATTTCAGCCGACATAGAGTTGGCGATATTTCAGCCATGCAAGGGATTTAAATAAAATTAGCGATATTTCAGCCGACATTGAGAATAAAATCGGCGATATTTCAGCCATCCAAAGATTTAAATAAAATTGGCGATATTTCATCCATGCAGGTGGAGACAATGCTTAGTCTCGGAAGGCAGAAAGGTAGCCTTATGCAATGCAAGAAAAAATACAGGATGGAGTTAGAGCTTAACCTCGAAAGGCAGAAAGGTAGGCTTATGCAATGCAAGAAAATGCAGGATGGAGGTAGAGCTTTACCTCAGAAGGCAGAAAGGTAGCCTTATGCAATGCAAGAAAATGCAATATGGAGACAATGCTTAGTCTCGGAAAGCAGAAAGGTACCTTTATGCAATGCAAGAAAATGTAGTAAGGAGGGAATGTTTAGTCTCAGAAGGCAGAAAGGTAGCCTTATGTAATGCAAAAAAATGCAAGATGGAGACAATGCTTAGTCTCAGAAGGCAAAAAGGTAGCCTTATGCAATGGAAGAAATAAAGGTGTAGAGTAACGAAATCTCTTAGCTGATAGACGATAGCTAATAGTTGGTTGTGTCATTGTGGCTGTTGGGAAGGTCATGTGCAGATAGCACTTGTAAGTGAGTGATGATTCTGAGAGTTATATTCCTACAAAATATGAGTATGAACCGGATCTGATGGTTCTATGTTTTGGGGTGCCTGCGTTAAAAGAAAGATCGTGAGTTTTGTCAAGGGGGAAGGTTAGTTCATCTTCCCATGGACTCCGCTCGTCCTACTCGGTTCTTTATTTCATTGCGGTAGCGTCGCTAAGCAATGCAATTTGATAGTAACCATGTATGATTTTAAAATATGATGTAAATACATAATTAATTAATTAATTAAAAAAATGATTTTCTTTTAGACGAACCTACGACTGCGACACAGTTCAAGACATTGTGACCTCTTTTGCTGTAGAATTTTGAGGGTCCTCCTCAAAATTCTGCCCCAGTTTGCTAGGCTGGGGTTTCTGATAGTTGCGTGTGATGAATGGCTGAATGTTGACTTCGAAATTTTGAGGGTCCTCAAAATTTTGCCCCAGTTTCCATTATTGGGGGGAAATGGCATTTTTATTGAATTGTGACCGAACCCAGAAGGCTGCCTACGTATCCCCTCTTAATCGGGAATCAGGTCATGCTTAGTTCAAATTACATCATAAAATCATAAGTGGCTACACATAGTATCGTTTCACTACATATGAATTGATCGGCTTCAGCCAAACTTCTCCGTTCGTTTCTGCAAGTATGAGGGCTCCTCCTGTTAGAACCTGGTGAACCATGTACGAACCTTGCCAGTTAGGAGAGAATTTCCCCTTGGCTTCATTTTTGATGTGGGAATATTTTCTTCAACACCAGTTTTCCCGATGTAAACCGTCTTCGCTTGACTCTTTTATTGAAGGCTCTGGGCATTCTGTTATGATACAATTGACCATGTCAAACTGCATTCATTCTTTTACCATCTATGAGGGCTAGCTGTTCGTAACGACTCTTTACCCATTTTGCATCATCGATCTCTGCTTCCTGCATTCAGGGAGGGAATCTCTACCTTAGCCGGGATGACTACCTCAGTATCGTAAACTAACATATAGGGAGTTGACCCAGTTGACGTGCGGACTGTGGTACGGTATCCTAATAAAGTAAATGATAGCTTTTCGTGACACTACTTGTGTTTCTTTATCATTTTTCTCAGTATCTTCTTGATATTCTTAATTGGCACTTCTATAGCTCCATTCATCCGAGGTATGTAGGTTGTAGAATTCTTATGCTTAATCTTGAACGTCTCACACATTGCTTCCATCTGGTCACTGTTGAGGTTGGACCCATTATCAGTAATGACTGACTCCGGGATACCGAACCGGCAAATGATACGGTCGCGGACAAAGTCTGCCGCAACCTTCTTGGTCACTTCCTTATATGATGCTACTTCCACCCATTTGGTGAAATAATCATTTTCCACGAGAATGAACCTACATCCATTCCCCAAGCGGCAAACGGCCATGGCAAGCTTGTTGCATTGAGCTCATTAGGAGGCACCTTTAGCATGTCTGTATGAATCTAGCAGCAATGGCATCTTTGGACATACTGGATACAGTCCGTCTCCATAGTCATCCAAAAATGACCAGCTCGGAGTATTTTCTTGGCTAAGACAAAACCATTCATGCGCGGGCCACAGGTCCCTGCATGAACCTCCTCCAATAATTTGGATACTTCCTTTGCTTCGACACACCTTAGTAATCCCAAATTGAGAGTCCTACTATACAGGATTTCTCCGCTGTCAAAGAAGTGATTGGATAACCTCCGTAGTGTGCGCTTCTGAGTAGTGTTTGCAAGTTCTGGATATTCTCCTGCTGCCAGATATTTCTTAATGTCATGAAACCATTGTTTTCCGTCTGCTTCATCCTCGACATGGGCACATTAAGCTGGTTGATCATGAATTTTTACCGGGATATAGTCAACGAAGATCTTATCGGGATGCTGAATCATGGATGATAGAGTGGCTAATGCATCGGCGAACTCATTCTGGGCTCTGGGGACATGCCGGAATTCTGTCTTTATGAATCTTTTCCTCAACTCCTGTACATCATGCAAATACGGGAGCATCTTGGAGTTCTTGGTTGCCCATTCTTCTCGAGCCTGATGTATAAGCAAGTCTGAATCCCCGATCACTAGTAACTCCTGAACGTTCATATCAATGTCTAGCTTGAGCCCTAAGATGTAGGCCTCGTACTCAGCCATGTTGTTGGTGCAGGGAAACCTGACATTGGCGGGCACCGGATAATGCTGGCCTATTTCTGATACTAGAACTGCTCCTATGCCAACTCCTTTAACATTTGCTGCTCCGTCGAAAAACATTCTCCAGCCATCATAGGATTCTGCAATGTCTTCTTTTATGAAAGAGACCTCCTCGTCAGGGAAATACGTCTTTAGAGGCTCGTATTCTCAACCCACATGATTTTTAGAAAGATGATTGGCTAGTGCTTATCCTTTGATCGGCTTCTGTGTCATGTAGACAGTATCAAATTCACTCAGTAGGATTTTCCATTTGGCTAGCTTTCCCACGGGCATGAGCTTTTGAAAGATGTACTTTAGCGGATCAATCATCGATATGAGATAAGTGGTATAGGCACAGAAATAATGCCTCAACTTCTAAGCTACCCAAGTTAGAGCACAACAGGTGTGTTCTAGCAGGGAGTACCGGGCCTCGTACGGGGTGAACTTCTTGCTGAGATAGTAGATGGCTTGCTCCTTTCTCCCTGTTTCATCATGTTGTCCCAAAACACAACCGAATGCACCATCCAATACTCCAATGCAGAGAAATAGCAGTCTACCCAGTTCGGGCAGAACCAGAACTAGCGGCATTGACAAGTACTCCTTGATTCTGTTGAAGGCTTTCTGACAATCATCAGTCCATTTTGTGGCAGCATCCTTCTTCAACATCTTAAAGATTGGCTCACAAATGCAAGTGGACTGGGCTATGAACCGACTGATGTAGTTGTGTCTCCCAAAGAAACTCATAACCTTTTTCTTGTTCTTTGGCAGTGGCAATTCTGGAATGGCCTTAACCTTTGAAGGATCCAATTCTATTCCCCGTCGACTAACGACGAACCCAAGCAGTTTTCCGGCGAAAACCTCAAATGTACATTTGGTGGGATTCAATTTCAAGTTGTACCTTTTTAGTCTGTTGAAAAACTTCCTCAGGTCTTCTATATGGTTAGTGGCATTCTTGGACTTGATGATGACATCGTCTGCGTACACCTCGATCTCTTTGTGTATCATGTAATGAAAGATAGTAGTCATGGCCCTTATGTAGGTGGCCCCAGCATTCATCAATGCGAACGACATCATCTTGTAACAATACATCCCCCACGGCGTAATGAAAGTCATTTTCTCCGTATCTTCTTCGTCCATCGATATCTGATGGTACCCATCAAAACAATCAGCAAATGACTACAACTCGTGCTTGGCGAAGTTGTCAATCAAGATGTATATATTCAGTAAGGGGAAGTCGTCTTTCGGACTGGCCCGGTTGAGGTCCCGGTAGTCGACACAAACTCTAACCTTCCCGTCCTTCTTTGGCACTGGCACAATATTGGCCAACCATGTTGGATACTCTATTACTCTGAGGACCTTGGCTTTGACTTATTTGGTAACTTCCTCCTTGATTTACAAACTCATGTCTGGCTTGAACTTTCTGAGCTTCTGCTTTACCGGCGGACATGTCGGATCTATCGGCAGTTTGTGAGCTACAATCGATGTACTGAGACCGGTCACATCATCATATGACTAGGAAAATATGTCGTCATATTTTCTTAAGAACTTCGTGTACTCTTCCTTTTCTGACGGTGACAGGTGATCACTGATGCACATTTCCTTGACATTCTCTGTGTCCCCCATGTTGATTACCTCGGTTTTTTCTAAGTTAGACTTAGGCCTATTCTCAAAGTCCTCAGCCTCTTTAACAACCTCTTCTGAGTCTATATGCGTTTGTTGCATTATCTTGTCACGTGTCACATTCGTCGGTTCATCAAGATAAGTAATAGTAATGTTGTTCAAATTAAGTAAATGATAGAGAAAATAATAAGAGAGAGATTTATAAGAAACTAAAACACTTTGATAAATTCCAAAATTGTTTTGAACATCGGAGCTCTTTTCAAAATTTAAAGACAATACGGAAAGGAAATCAACTAGCGAAAAAGTAAAAGATAATGCATAGTGCTTTGTTAAGCCTTGCTACACCGAAGCTTTCCGGGCTTTGGTGGTTCTGACGGACCAGTTGTTGAGGCACGCTCCTCGGCTCACAGCCTGTATGGAAGGGCCTTCCTCCCCTTCCTCCTCAAAGATGACATGACATTCCATATTTTCCTCTTCTAAGAATAGATTCTTCATTGCCGCCAATGTTTCTTCTTCTTCTTCTGACCTATATATGATGTCTTCCTGCTAGAAAGTCTGCTCCAGCCAGGGTATCGGGTGCTCCAGCGGATAGTAGGGGCCGTGCCATGGTGGCGACCAATTCATGAATTCTTGCCAAGTATACCCATACCCTAACCCGAAGGTGGTGCCATGCTTCTTCAGTTTGATAGGCTTAGTAATTCCCTGGAGGTTCTTGCCGAGCCCTTTTCCAGGTTCATACCCGCTCCAATTCAATATACTTTCGATTTTGTTATCCCACCACTTATCCTTGTCCACGGCGTTGACTCGCTCAATGTGATAGTAGGTTTCTCCGCCTAGCTTACTTCTTCCTCCAATTGTTGGGATGGTCTGGCGGCTGTATATGGGGTTACTATCGTCACCATGAATAATCACCTAATGGTGATTCCACTCGAACTTCACTGCTTGGTGCAGGGTTGACGCTACAGCTCCAGCGGCATGGATCAAAGGTCATCCTAGTAGCAAGTTGTAAGATGATGGGATGTCTATCACTTGAAAATCAACATCCAACCAAGTTTGTCCCATTTGCAGACATAAATTGATCTCCCCAATAGTGGACCTTTGGGAACCATCGAAAGCTTTGACGTTGATAGCCCCATCCTTGATTTCATGTAGACTCTTTCCCAATGGTATGAGGGTTACCAATGGACAAATATTGAGGCTGGACCTTCCATCAATCAAAGTCCTGGTGATGAAATAGTCTTTGCATTGCACAGTGATGTGCAACGCTTTGTTGTGGCTTAACCCTTCCGCGGAAACTCATCCTCGTGGAAAGTGATTTTATGACTCTCCAATATCTGTCCTACCATGTTCACCATCTCTCCTCCAGTTATGTTGCTGGGTACATGTGCCTCACTCAGTATCTTCATCAGGGCATTCTTATGTGTCTCGGAGCTTTGTAGCAGAGACAAGATGGAGATCTACGCTGGTGTTTTATTTAGTTGACCAACAACTGAGTATTATTTTGACTGTATCTTCTGCCAGAGATCATCGGGTCCAGTTTCAATAGGCCGCCCAAAGGTCTGCTTACTTGATTTAACTAAATGCTCCGGAGTATAAACCCTGCCGATTCTGGTCATACCTTGTGCTGCAATTGCTTCTCCAGACCTAGTTTTCCCCTTCTTTCTTGCCTCAACGGTGTAATCCCAAGGAATGGCATGTGTATGGAATGGTGTTATGGCTGACATTGCTACAAGAATGGGCAACATTGTTTTGGGAGGTAACACATCAACTTCAAATGGTACAGGTGCCTTTGGAGACCCAAACTCTACCTTAATTGTCTCTGCGATCTTTACGGATGACGATGTTTCAAGCTCTAAAGGCACGGGCATATTTACTTCACTGTCCTAGAGGGATGAATCTACACTACAATTGGATTTAGTGTGACTGTTGGTTGCTTGGGCTCGTCACCTTCGGCAACTAATCCAATTGACCCTTTGGGGTCCCAATCATCTTCTACCTCGATCATGTGCACACCCCACCCTTATGATCAGGCAAGGGATTGTTGCGAACATTAGGAGCAGGATCCTATGCCACGATGATTCTTTTTGTCAATTAGAGACTGGATTTTATACTTCAGAGATCGACATTCATCAATGGTATATCCTTTCATGCCGGAATAGTTTGCGCATGATTTGTTTGGGTTGACCCATTGGGAAGGATTTTCTAGAGTTATGGCAAGGATTGGGGTGACGTAACAGGTGGCTTTGAGTCTTTCATATAGCTGGTCGATTAGTTCAGCATTGGTGGTGTATTACTTGGGAGGTCTACGATCAAAGTTAGGGCGTGGCCTGGGAAAATTTTTGCGGGCGGGAGGTGATTGGTAGTGAGAAGGCGGAGAATTATAGTCTTGGTAGATGGGTGCGGGTTGGGAATATCTTTGTGGGGTAGGTTTATATTTGGGGGATGGAGATGATTGGTAAGTGGGTGATGGAATTTGGTAAGAGGGCGGAGGTGCTTGGTAATTAGGGATAGGTTGATATGTAAGAGGAGGTACCGGGTAGGCTTGGTATTTTACTGGGGACTTGGTTCTCTGTGCAACCATCACGACACTCATATCCTTTTCCTTGGATGTGATACCAGATTGTAGGGCTTTGTTGGTAGCTTGCAATGCCTCAAAATTAGTGATCATATCGATTTTACTGCGTTCCTCAATCCTTTCTCCTAGCTTGATGATGTTGGAGAATGTCTGGCCCTCTATTAGCATCAACCTTTCATAATACTATAGATCATAAGCTCGGAAGAAAAAGCTGTTCATATGTTCTTCTTCCAAGGCGGGCCTGAACTTAGCAGCCTCTGATCTCCAACGAGTAGCATACTTCCAGAATGTCTTTGTAGGTTTCTTCTTCAAATTCTGGATATAGAAGACATCTGGTGCATTTTCCGTATTGAATCTGAACCTTTCCATGAAATCGGAAGCCATTCCATCCCAGCTTGTCCACTTCTTATGATCTTGGCTAATGCACCAAGATAGAGTATCACCTTTCAAACTTCTCATGAAGAGCTTCATGCGAATCTTTTAATCTCTTCCGACACCGACCAGTTCATCATAGTATGTCCTCAAATGGACTCGAGGATCTCCTGAGCCATTAAAAATTTTGTACATATGAGGTTTGTACCTCTTGGGAGGTTCGACATCTGGCTGAGTGCAAAGGTCCTCATAATTCAACCCCTCAACACCTTTGTTTCATTCAACACCCTGGACTCGGCTAGTCAGTTTCTTGACCTCAGTGACTAGGTTCTTGATGAGAGAGTCTTTGTCATCAGACTCTGGTTTGCTTGAAATGGGTTGAGTGTATTGTGGCATGGTTTCCATGTAGATGGGTGTGCGGTGGGGATGATCATTTGGTGGCTCGAGAATCAGAAGCGGTGTGTTGTGACATGTGTTGCAACTTTGATGGGGAGTGGGTTGTTTCTGTTGTTTCGGGATGTTCTGTGGAGGTATAGGATTTTGAGTACTAGGGAAGTTGACGTCTGGGGTAGTAAGGGAGAATGACAAGCTTGCCAAGTTCTCAACTTGGTCCAGTTTTTCTTGAAATTTCAGTAACTTCTGTTCGAGTTGGGCGGCACTTTCCTTGGATACCTGAATACCCTGAGGAACCTCTACCCTTTACACTAAGTTCTCCTTCCTAACATTGCTCAAGTCTTCCATTTTTGCCTTGTTCTTGTTTTTGATAGGACTCGAAGGAGGAGGAGGTGGACGGCCCTTAGATCTTGTGGAGTAGGATGATGATGCTAGAGTGCACGAACTAATCTTTTGGGGAGGGGAATAAAATAAAAGTAAAAACAAAAATGTAACAAGTTAGTACAGATTATGAGAAAAAATGTTGCAATATTTAAACACATAGTATAAGAATATAACTCATGTCCTAAATTGGGTGCCTCGTTGTGCCCGAGGTAGGCCTAGCAACAAGTTGGTTTGGAGAACTTATAATACTATATGCCTCATTTTATTGATAAAAATAAGACGAATCCCAAAACCACACTAAAATTGCAGGAAATAAAAAATGTCACTAATGGCCATTGCCCTTATTAAATTTAAAGCAAAAAGAAAAGAATCCTATCTATTTGGTCCCAGAAGGACCTTCCCCATGTTGAATGTTCTCATTGAACAAATCCTCCAGTTCGCGTAGATTCTCTAGTAAAAATGCTCTTGCCAGGTTCTCTCCTTCGTTTCCCTTGTTATTCTGGTAGTCGGTGAATTTCTTTCTCACTTTTCCTTCCAATTCCCGCACACTGTATTCCAGATACTCTAACCTTTCACTAGCCTTGGCGGCCCTCTCTTTCCATTCATTGATTTGGTCACTTGATGGGAGGTTCCTCCACCAGGTCAGCAAGAGTGAGGGTATGTTGACCATACCGAAGTCGGGAACTTTGTTCTCCATTTTCTGCAAAACAAAAGGGTTAAGACCCTTACCCCACTAGACTCAACTATTTAAACAAATAATTAGCGTAATGGCATTTAGTTCTCCAAATAAATGCACAGAACGTGATTGTGTCCATTAGGGTTCTAAGGAAACCCGGTGGACTTTGGACAAGGCTATCTTAATGATTCATTATGCGGACAACAAAACTGACTTGGCTAGGTTTGATAGTGATGCATGCACAGTTTAAACAGAGTAAGGTTTCTATGAGGTATTAGACCGGTACCCTTAAGCGAACAACTCAAGAGGGAAAGGCACAGAACCGTCGACTGCAGCGCTGAATGACTGGTTTCACCGCAAATATGCCTTTGCTAAATTAAGGGGGTAATAATATCGGAAAAGCGCAACAGCTCATTATAAGTGTTGCTATGGTATTTGTTTAGCACGAGTGGAATATGATGTTCAAGATGCAATTACAAAAATGAAACAAATTGTCACGTATTTTCACGTTCATACTGGTTAGAATAATTGCTAAAAAATTAGACGGTATTGAAGGGAAGCAGTAAAAGAAATCATTAAAGAAAAAGAAACAAAAAAAGGCCAAGTCAGTTTCGAATAAAGACATTAAATAAAGCAATAAAGAAGCAATAAAGTCACAAATAACATGAAATGGTAAAAGCCTTAAAGAAATCCCCAGCAGAGTTGCCATGCTGTCGACGCCCCCTTTTTCTAAAGGCGAAGTCGGGTTTACGACATTTTTGTAGGACAACTCTATTCCCGTTTAGGATTTGGATTTTTGGAATGGAAGAGTCGCCACCTAATGATTAAGTGCATTAGGATACTAAGGGTTTTTGAGTTGGAAAACTACAGTCCGGGTAAGGGCTAGAAATTATCTTGAGGGAAAGGTGTTAGGCACCCCTCAAGATCCACTAGTGTGGTTCCCGACCATGTTACAAGTGTGAGTTTAAGTGAAAATAATAAGTAAACAAGCAAGAATTGCAAATACGAGGTGGTTTTCATATAATAGTTGCAAATAATTGAAATGAAAAGAAGTTAAAGCAGATGGAATTTGAGAAAAAAAAAGAAGCAATTTTGAAATTCTAAATAAAATAAACAAGTAAAGGAAGGCGAAGGGGGGGAGGAGTCCTAGGTTTGTAAAATACATGGATCACCCACACTACACCGGCAGACAATCATACATATGGTGTTATCGCATGATCATCACCTCTATGTCTACCCTTCCTACCCCGTTAAGCTATTAAGTGCGGAATGGTATCGTTACTTATTGCAGACTATTACCCGTCCCAATCCTATCAGTCCCGGAGGCATATAGGACTACTAATCCTAAAGGGAAGGAAGTTGGAGGGATTTGATATTTTCAAATGATAAAATTCTAAGGCGACATTCAAACATGTACAACAGATTTGGGTGACAAAATAAGCAGATGTGGCTCAAATAAGCCTCCTTAAATCAAAGAAAAGCATATAGTTTAGCATGTCTTACACATATTGGTTTGGTATGAATTAAATTAAGGCATATGATATGTCGATTTACCACATATTATTTCCCCGATAGGGAGTCCAAATTAGCCCTGCTTAGATGTAGTTGTCGAAGACTGGCACAATTGATTAATTGCTTAATCATTTTTCTAGGCGTTAAACGGGACCTATAGGCATGATATCTATTTGTTCAGAGCTAAAGGAGAAAACTGATTGCAGAAAAGAACGGTTAGTTACAAGGTTATAAGTTCTACGAGTGTTAAACCAAAATTGCTACTGATTTTAGACATAGGATCGAGTGGACGATTCAGGTTTGAGCTGATAGCTCCTATAGGCATGCTTTCTAGGCGTTACTGGTTTTTAAACAATGTTATAGTTCATGCAGAAATCCTATATACAGATCATCTATATGCAATTGATTATTTAAATCCTATAACAAGTTTACCTAATGACTCATGCATATACAAAAATGCAGAAATCCTATAGGAATATTATCTATATGATATGCAGATTTTCAGAGACATGGCATCTATACGAAAATGCAGAAAATCCTATGAACATGGTATCTGTATGAAATTGCAGAAGAAGCCTACGAACATGATATCTATATGAGGTGTAGAATTTCAGTAGTTAACTATGTGAAGATGCGGAATTTCAAAGATAGTATTTCCCTATAGTCATTGTATCTATATAAAATTGCGGAAAAATCCTACGAACATGATATCTATATGAGGTGCAGAATTTTTGTAGTTAACTATGTGAAGATGTGGAATTTCAGAGATCCTATTTCCCTATAGTCATGGTATCTACCCCTTTTTGCATACATGATTGACCCTCCATTTTTACTAACACACCAGTAGTTATTACAAAATTATTGACCAAATGAATCGGTCGGAAAGTAAAATTACATCAGTTATTGCATCTACATCTAATAAGCCTAGTCCAGACTCAGAGTCGAATAATAAGAGATAAATCAACTTCCAGGATCAGATTTTAAAGCCTTTCTCTTATTTGGGATGTGCCAAAGTTCCAAGGAGCATCAAGAACCCCAGTCAAAGCTTACACCCGAAATATCATTGCAGAATTAGATTGTAGTGCAGTGTGGAAGTGCCAGTCCTCAAATGTCCAAGTTCAGAGGGAACTCAAGGTCCCAAGGCAAGGCTCATAAGGGGGCATAAATTAGAGGCTAGGAGTAAGTGTAAGTGCAATAGAGGGGAATAAGTAAAGGCTTGGACAGACTGGTGGTCATGCCCAGCAATCGGTATGCTGGCACACCCTTAACTAGCCTGTCAGCTTAAAATTGGATAGTTAGGACCTATTGAAGGTCAAGTTCAGCCTTGGACAAGCAATTTTAATGCTTCCAGGATATACCTTAACTCAGTACACATAGGGGAATGTGTTATGGGGAAACTGAAAGAGGCTAGGATCCAAAGGATCCAATTTTAATCGATGGACAATAACTTGTACGTTGCCATGTCATAAAACTATAGCCCAAGCATATAAGGGGGAGTAGGGGATGGGGGATTCATTGCAACAACATATATAAACATACCGCTTCACAAGTTTGAACTTTATAAAAATAGTAAAATAGACATGGATATAACATCACATTGGGGGTGATGCTAGAATCAAAATTGGGACATACCAGTTTTAAAAGAGACAAGCAAAGGAAAGAAGCAGTCTTTGTGAAAGCCAAAGTGCAGACAAGAGAGTTCAGGAAGGAATTGCAAGAATTATAAGTGAAGTCTGAAGTGTATTCAATTGTGTGTGTAAATACGAAGTCTCTTATTTTGTAAAGACTTAGGGTATTTAAAGTGTGAAAGTTATGAGAAATAAGGTAAGAAAATAATTGAAGTCTGATTTTCAATCAATCACATAAAACTCCCTTAATTAAGGGATTCAAATTTAAACGGGTATAATCCAACTAAGGAAAGAAATTAATCATACTATTTGTGCAAATCATACAATTGAGGGCAAATACATAAGGGCTATTTAAGGATAAGGTTTCTGAAAATGCACGATTGTATAATTAATGAAAGAGAATTAATTAACAGCCAAGAAATCCCAAGTCCCAAAATATTTTGTATGAATGAACCAAGTCAGAAAAGTTGAAGAAAAAGGTTTTACACAAGGAAAATCAGTAATAATAAATTAAAACCCCAAAGAGAAAGGATTCTGATTCAATCACTAGTCGAAATCTTAAAAAAAAGGATTCAATACACATATAAAGGCACACAAACAGGCTTAAACACGAAGCATGACCTTGTAAAATCAATGGGAAGAATCCAATGTAGGAGAGTTTAGCAGAGAGTTAGGGTTTTAAAATAATAAAACTCTAACCTATATAATTGAATCCTCAGCGGAATCCCAAATTCTAGGGTTTCCACCTTGAATCAAACAGAGAGATGGAGCAGCAAGTGGTCAAAAACAGGCTTAGTGGCTTCTTTCAGAAGCTCATGAGAAAGCATGCAAACAAGTATAAATATCAAAAGTAAACATAGTGAAGCAAATAGTTTCGAGGCGTAGTAAGAGAACAACTAACAGTATAGGAAACAGTATAAGAAGTACATGCTTATAGTAGACGAAGATAGTAGATCATGGTGAAGACAAAAGCAGGCGAGAACCATAGCGTAGAAAATGTAGTAGGAGAATATGCCAGGACGAAATATAGAAAACACAACAAAATCATTCAATCGCGGAGCATGAAAGTTAGTATAGGAACACACAAGAACATTATATAACAAGTATAAGAATACAGTAAGAGAGACAATACAAATAATAAGGAAGATAAAATTATAAAAAATTTGAATACTTTCCAAAAACCCTAAATCGGCGAAGAAGGATTTTGGAGGCAATTTTCAAAAGAAAATTTAGGGAAATCATTTTGAAATTCACGCATAGCACAGATGCATAACAAATCGAAAAAGAGTCGGAGGAAAACCTCGAATAGCTAGGGTTTCAAGAGGACCCTAAGACGAGAAAGGCTTTAAAAGATCCAATCTAAGTCGGATGAAGTCGGCATCAGACTCATGAGACTAGGATACGCCGGCGCGTGGCCGGAGATGGCCAGAAATCTCAAATCGGTGAAGATCTGAGCAAAGCCTCTTCAAGGTTTGACCTTCAAACCATGGTAATCAGGCGTGTAGGAGTCCCATGAGGTAGATACAGGCCATCGATGGCTTTGGAAGCCATGTATTTTGTCGATTTTAAGTGGTGATTGAAGGTGGGGGCTAGGGTTTTTGAGATAGGTTGAGAGAAAATGAGGAGATGGGGGGATTCAAGGGTGGCTACAAACTAGAAATGGCTAGGGTTAGAGGTGATTGGGGAATTAAAAAAGGAAAGGGAAACGGGGACCGT
The DNA here is from genome assembly GCA_026770625.1 of Nicotiana glauca. Classification (NCBI taxonomy): domain Eukaryota; kingdom Viridiplantae; phylum Streptophyta; class Magnoliopsida; order Solanales; family Solanaceae; genus Nicotiana; species Nicotiana glauca. The sequence continues at coordinate 138,296 of MU715943.1, read as the reverse complement.
TGATCTGGGAGATCAATGGTTGAGATTTGAGAGGGTAGGATGGGAAACATGTTTGGGTCAGTTTGCATGGAGCTTGGGTCAGGGTAATTGGGTCTGAGATTGGGTTTAATTGGGGGTTAATTTAGGGATGTAATTAAAATGGTAATGGGCTATATATATTAAATAGCCAATTTTGCCTTTTTAATTTAATAAAAAATAGTTTAAATAATTTTAAAAACAAATTAAAAGAATTTCACTCATTAATAATATATAAATATTAATCTAAAAATGCTGAGAATAATTTTATAATTGTAAAATACTATTAATCATTATACCGTCTATAATTGCAATTTTATGCAACTTATCTTAAAGATATCAAATAAGTTTGTAAAAAATATGCAAGAATCACCTTAATTATATTGTGCTGTAAATATGAGGATTGAAATAAATTACTCACCAAAATAATAGTTTTGCGAATAATTATTGGATTTTATACCGCTAAAAATAATAGAAATGATTTTAAAAGCTTTAAAAAGTGGGAAAAATACCAATATTCTTGGTCCTACTTATATATGCATGTACATGCTATTTTAAGAATATTTTGAGTATAAAAAATATGTAGGAAAAAATTGGGTATCAACAACAAGTATGGTTCATGCCTTGCTTGAGGTCTTACAGATGCTGTTGTTGCCTTTCATAGCTCTTGCGAGATCGACCCTATCCTCTCGGGGTCTTATGGCTTCGAGTTTTTAATGGATGGTGGTTGAATATAGTCCCCGAGTCATCGAGGTTATCCTGGCTTCGGAGACGATACTTGTAATCTTGGTATTTCCTTATTGAGGGCTTACGATTTTGGAGATTCCGACCCTGAGGTCGCATGATTTTTGTGATTTTGATGCTAGTCCCTAAGTGATCGGGACATTTTCGGCCTTGGAGACATTTATTGATTTTCCTATTACATCGTTAAAGGCTTATGAGATTGGAGTCTCGACCCGGAGGTCATTCAGGTGTTGAATTGTTGACGCTAGTGTGAGGCCCGTGAAAGAGTTTTTCTATAAACCCGAAAGCTCGTAGTCCAAATTAGGAATATGTGTTAGAGATGTATAAAATTCTTCATGGCAAGCTTCCAAGCCGCAGTTTGGACCCTTTAGGACTAAGCTATGCGTTAAAAAGTCAAGAAATTAGGTTTCCCAAAAAAAAAAGTGCAATTTTGCGGTCGATAATATGGTTGCATATCAGGTATGCGAACCGCATTTCTACCGCAGAGTGAGTCAGTGTGTTGACCTAGTTTGAAGTCAACTATGTGGTCAATTATGCGATCGCATAACCAAAATACGGGCCGCATAATCGTCGCATAATTTTTTTGGGATTTTGTGAAGGGCAGTTCTGCGGTGCATTTTGCGACCGCAGAACGTGAATGTGGACTGCATTTCTGCCGCAAACCCAGTCAGTTTGTCCAGTTTTTGGGGAGCATTTTGAGGTCCATTTTGCGGCCGCATGTCGACTTTGAGATCGCAAATGCGACCACAGATCTGACTCGGGGCTCCTATTTTCTAAGTTTTAAAATCCGACCCACCCCATTAAAAATGACCCAATAGACCATTTTCTGTTATTTTGCACAACATACAGAGAGAGAGGGGGCTCTAGAGTGAGAAGGAGTAATCTTCTTCAAGCTCTCTCTAAATCCTTGTCCAAATCCTTCAATATTGTTAATTGAGGCTATGAGGTCTTCATCCTACTTGGCAAGAACTCTACCCTCATCAATAATTTCAAATATTTCTGTTAAAATAAGTAATTAGCAAGTGGGTACATGGGTATAAGGTTAGTAATCTTGCATGCACAAGGGATAATGGGGTATGGGGAGGGTAAGATCTAAAGAGACAGCAATTAGGGGTATAATATTGAAGAAATTCCTTTCAAAAGAGGCCTAAGATCACAATGCACCTTTGATGTTTGATGATAAGCTCAAACGAGCTTGGATCCTAGCCTCGTTACTAATTTTTGGTTTAATTGTAATTATAATACAATATATTGAAGTGCTAAGGGTCTCGGAAATTTTATAAGAATTAGGGGAAAGCTTTATTGAGGTATGTATGGCTAAAACTCCGTCCTTCAGAAATTGAGCTATATTTGTAGTTGTGTGAATATCGTAAGATAAAAGATGAATTATTGTACTAATTGTTTATTTTACTTGAGTTGGTGGTGCAATTTCATATGCGTGGAAAGTACATCTCAATATGATTAATATGCTATTCTTGATAGCTTAAAGAAAGATGCAAGGACTATGGATCATGAATCGAAATTTCTGGACCTTAAATTGAAATCGGAATTACATATCAACCTATTTATGTGAAATCTTATCTACGCTTGCAATTTAAATTACTTTTGTGCACACCCTTTTTCCTAAACTACAAACCTTACATTGAAATTGGGGATGATGTGAGATGTGTCCTAGGACCGAATGTATGATGTGACAGTTGTGGCCCAAAGTGCCTATTAAATGAGTTATGGGGAAACAAAGATTGAAATGAGATGATTGATGGAAAAGGGAAACACCTTGGTAGGGTGGATTAGCCGACCGGGCCGAGATCGGACGCCATGCTACGCACATGGTGGTAATGAATTTGCGATTGAAGTGACCGTCTCAAATGAGTGACCTAGCCGACCGGGTTGAGATCGGACTCTGCTCAAGTTAGTAGTGGTAATGTGAACAATGATGAACAATATAAGATGCCCACAAAGATGAAAGCCATGGAAACAAAATGTGAAAAATGTATGCTTCCTTTATTTGTAAATGTGTGGCCATTTAAAGTCCCCTTTGAGTTGTAATTATGATTGCTTTATTTTCGTATGGAAGTTCTTTCTATCTAGATGGAATTTAGTTATACATACTAGTACTATTCCATGGTACTAACGTCCCTTTTCCCGGGAGCGCTACTGTAAGGCCCCAAAATATTTCGCTATGTAATCTTGGATTTCATGATGCCACATAGGCTAATTATAACATTTTATGTCCTATTAACATGGTGGGCATCAATTGGATTTGGTAAACAAGAGTATGAATCATACTAAGTAAGGTGGTGTTAGGCACGTGAAAGATTTTTACTATGAACCTGAAAGCTCTTAGTGCCATAATAGGAATATGTGTTAGAGATGTGTAAAGCTCGCCGCGGTTCGGACCCTTTTAGACTAAACTATGAATTAAAAAGTCAAGAAATTATGTTTTCCAGAAAAGGTGCAATTTTGCGGTCGATAATGCGGTCGCATATCAGGTATGCAGAATGTATTTCTTCCACGGAGTGAGTCAGTGTGTTGTCCAAATTGGAAGTCAACTATGTGTTCAATTATGCGATTGCATAAGCAAAATGTGGACTGTATAGTTGTCGCATAATTTTCTTGGGATTTTGTGAAGGTCACTTCTGCGATGCACTTTACAACCGCAGAACGTGAATGCGGATCGTATTTCTACCGCAAACTCAATCAGTGTGTCCTATTTTGGGGAATGATTTTGCGGTCCATTTTGCGGACCGCATGTCGACTTTGCGATCACAAACGCGATCGCAGACCTGACTCGGGGCTCCAATTTTCTAAGTTTTAACTTCGACCCCCTATCAATATATCCGGTGTTATAGCTCATTTTGAGCATAATTTCCTAATGCTTTTGGAGAGAGAAAGAGGGTCTTATAGAAGAAAAGTATTTCCCATCAAAATTACTCCATGAATCTTTGCTAAATCCTTGAAGATAATCAGGCGAGGCGCCAAAATCTTCACACCAAGAGGTAAGAAACTTGACCACTAATCTCAAGTTTCAAATTCACACTAGAAAGAGTACGTAGCTTGGGGGTTCATGGGCATAAGAATGAGTTTCTTGCATGCATGTCAAAACATAGAATATTGGAAGATAGTATACTAAAAAGAAGGCAATTGGGGGTATAGAACGATAGAAATTCTCAAAAAGGACCTAAGATCACAATGCACCTTTAGTGTTTGATAATATGTTTAAACAAGCTAAAATATCAAGCTCGTCTGTAATTATCAGTTCAATTTGTAATTCTTACACAATAGATTGAAGTGCTAAGATTTTTGGAATTTTGTAAGTATTAAGGAAAGTTATATTGAGGTATGTATGACTAAAAACCCCGTACTAGAAATTGAGCTCCGTTGGCGTTTACGCAAGTGTGGTAAGACTAGAATTGGTTAATGTATTGATTTTTATTTCACATTAATTGATTCACAAATATATTTATGTACATGAAGGATGTGCCTCAATGTTAGTAATATTATATTCTTGATATTTAGAGAAGTGTGAAGAATACAAATCAGGTGTTGAAATGCCTAGGCTATAAGCCGAGATTAAAACTGGAATTATCATGTTAACTATGTGAAAACTTACCTATGCTTGTAACTTGAATTGCTTGTGTGTGCCTATGGCCATAAAATTGCAAGGTAGACATAGGAAGTGGAATGATGTGATAGTTGTGGCCCTAAGTGGCAATGAATTGATGTGATCTATGTGAAATAAAGATTCAAATGAGATGCGTAATGAGAAAGGAACAACGCCTAGATAAGGCGGCCTAGCCGATCAGGCCGTGATCGAACACCATGTCGCACACATGGTGGTGATGTGCAAATATTGAATTTCGGAAAAGGGAAACGAAATGGTGATTGAGGTACATATCTCAAATGAGGCGACCTAGCCGATCGGGTCGTGATCAAACTCCACACAAGATTTCGGTGGTGTTGAGAACAGTTATGAGTATATGAAAGAAATGCTCCAAACTAAGTTATGGAAATTATGTGGAAGATTGTATGGCTCATTTCTGTGATGATATGGTGTCCGGTTAAAACCTTTAATTTACCCTTGTAATTTCTTTGTGATTGCTTGATTGTTCTTTCTAGTAAAATGGTGTTTAGTTATACATACTAGTACTATTCCATGGTACTAATGTCCTTTTTGCCGAGGGCGCTACATTTTTAAATGAATGTAGGTGGCTCTGTTGCGGATAGTGCCGATCGTGCGTAGCGGATTTCCTTCTTCTCAAAGTCTTGGTGAGCGCCTTCCACCTTCAAGGGGTTGTATTGCATGATCTTTTGCTGTTGTGGACATCCATTTTGAGGTATAGCCGGTGCCTTGTTACCGGCATTTCCATATTACGTTACTCTTCAGTTATGTTTAGAGGCTCCGCAGACAGGTTTTGGGTAGTGTTGAGTAGTGGAATTAAAGTAGAAATATTGATGTTTGGAAATAACGTATAAACTTGTAATATCTTTTAAATTTTGAATGAAGTTGCTAATGAAAATAAAATGGAAATCGTTAATGACATGTTTATAGAATTTGATTAATGGAGTCCATCACCTATTTATTCATGAATTTGGGTAGAATGAAACCTAACAGGATTGCTCAGTCGGGTTTATTCGGTTGAGTGCCAGTCGCGCTTCTCGGATTTTGGGGCATGACAAACATGGTATCAGAGCCTATGGTTTTAAAGTGTCCTAGGATGTCTCGTAGCCGTATCCAGTAGAGTCCTTCTTATCGGTTTGTAGTTGACCACATCTATATGTTGGAGGCTATTCGGACATTTAGGAATTTAACCCTTCTTTGGTACTCCAGATCGTGAAATATAGCTCAAGATAGGGAGTTGATTTCTTCTCTAAGTCTTATTCTCAATATTGGTGACCTTGATACCATAATGTGAAAATTTGAAGCATGTAAAAAGGGATTGATCCCACCATTGAGTCCGAGTGGATTGCCCAAGGACTTGTTAGGAAATTGTATTGAGCTGTGGAGGGATTGGTAGAACCTATCGCTAAGAGGGGAGTGTCCTTGTCCCTATTGATGTCTCTGCACAATCAGATCATGTAGTATATCAATATGTTACCTACGTACATTAGGGATGTGGAGTCGAGAAGTATCGATTAAGCTTTTGCCCTGCCAATCAAAAGTCATTAAGTGAGTAAAATCAAAAATTCTACTCGTTATATATGTACATCCATATTGAAGAATTCTAATAAAAATTCTCTTAATAAGCTGTTGAATAATAAAAAATTGCATGTATCGACTCTTTGAACGAGACGCATTATTCGCGAATCCACTCTCTTACAAATCCTCTTATTTACATTCTTGTGGAATTAAGTTCTATAATTGTGTCCTTCAATGGAGTTATGACTCTAGGACTAATAATTCGGACTTGCTTTTCCTAAATTCTTAAAGAGGGACTATGCCTGATGAATTTCTTATAGAATATTTTATTGGAATGGACAACATCTGCCCACTTATGCCTATGCATGCACCGTCCTAAATTTTACCGATGGTGTCTAGTTCCTTGAAAAGCATCCCATTGTTGCGATCCTTCTCGAGTCACTCTTTTACTTAGTTGTTTATATGGCTTATATGGTTTGAACAGTCAATTTACTATCTTGCGGATATCATCATGAAAACTTCTCATTGCCTAGTAACACAAGAGCATACCTTAACACCGATCACATGAGTGTGTGTCGATCGAAATGGTCACCGTGTGCATAAAGTCTCTACGGACATCGATATCCTCACATCCCTGTCATAGGGAGATCTCATATCGCCATAATTTCATGTCCATTTGGTACATCCTGTAGTAAGTAGCTCACTTTGTCCTAGTATTGTGGTTGCTTGTGGCATGGCCGCATATCGCAGTTGGGAGTTAATATAGCAGAAGCATGTCCAGCTTATAACAAATGCTTATTTTCTCTTCACACCCCTATAACATGTTCTAATTTTGTTCTTTAGTTAGTGAATTCATTTTGCTATTTTCCCCACACTTGTTCGATAACCATGAGAGAACATATCCTTCTACGAGTCATTGTAACACTTCATTTCTCGTAAGGACCCTTACTAGGCTCTTCGTCAAGACCAAGCACACCTTTGGGCGTTATTGTAGCACAATGCCAGTTTCTCATGTTTTTCTATCTTTTATTAGCTTCTGGGTAGTTTTCAAGTCAAAATCCATAGAGAACGCATTGCGAACATCTGTATATTTTCCATGATATTTTATACTATCTCATTGGGTTCCCACCTCACTTCAAGTTCATCAAGGGTTGATAGCATGCCGCAATTGCTGATATTGAATGATCTCCTTTCGATAATGGATTATCAACACATGTGCTAATCCAATTATCATCTTACCTGTCTAGCTCTCGCCTTTCTTGTTTTTGGGTTGACTAAGGAATAATACACCTAGTAACACTTTCGTATGTCAAAGCCTTTCTCTCAGTCAAGTCTTGTACCATCTCCCAATATGGTTTGTAATAGCTGGTTGTGTAGAAGTGTGTTGTAGTTCTTCATTATGAAGTAGTGTTTCTAAACATAATTGGGTTTTTGAATTCTAGAGCTATACATCACGTGACTTCATACAGGGATCTTCTTTTAAAAATGTAGCTTCTCATAATCGCTTTATATTACCACCATTCCTAGTGGTAACATGTTGCAATGTAGAGGTTACGTCCATAATGCTCTCTCATTTTCTTTTCATTTGTCTTGCATCAAGTGTTGTTGACCCATAATCTTCATTGCGATATCATCTCAACGTCTCGACTAGTTATCCAACTATATGATTCGATTAAATTTACCTCACTTTTATGTACTCTACAAGCCCCTTTTCCAAAAGGACACTGAAAGTTGGTAAGTTCCCCTTTGCTATAGACTTCTAATGTCTTCAACTTAGTTTAAGCATGTTTGTTTCCAAATGGTGCTCGTGCTACCCTACAATCTATTTCGTCTGATAACTCTCATTGTAAAATTCATTTAGGTTTCATGGCATCAAAGAGAAAGTCTTATAGCATTAAGGATGGGGACATATTCCTTTTGATAGAATAAATAAATATTGCTGGTATTCCTTGTAAATGTTCTTCTAACAATCATTTACCTGCTCCGCTTGTCCTTGTGACTAGATAACCTATGTTACTATTACTTTTCCCTGATATATGCATCAAGACATCTCATTCTTTCAAACTTAACCATGTGGGCACTTTGAGGCAATGTTTTATACCAACTTGTAATGGTTTTAAGCACTTTCTCACCATTGTTACGGATTTTCTAGGGCTGCGTGGGCTTGTCTCATGGGTTCCAAAACTAAAGATTTCTCCTAAGTTGAAACTTGTATTGACATGATTTCAAGCAAAAGTATATCCCCTTTTTCAAAAGTCTTAAATGGGTCGGATTGGATGGGTTATTTGGCCTTCTTCTCACTCGGCTTCTAGGATTATTGACGACGCCATTGCCATGCATGGGAAATTTTGCTACCCCTAGCATTTCACCTCCGTAAGGAGGATAAGAGTTTTAATTGTCTTTCCTCCCAGAGTGTTACGTCAACCATTGGAACTCCTCTAATTAATACAGGATTTCACCCCTATGGTAGGATGTCCTAGCTATGTGGTTTCACTTGTGAAAGGTTGATGTTAGATGCTGTTAAATTTTTGCAAATATCATGATCATATTGATTTCAAAGACAAGTTGTCATATCTTTAGTTCTCTCATATATGATCAATTATCAGGAAGGGTTAAGCTGTCTGAAATATGATAATCTCATAAGTGTTCAACTTCTTTTATCCTCATGGGCTTGTGCCATAGATTCCTTGTGTCAGTTAATATTAAAAGTGTAATTCAACTTTATGTATTTTGAAACCCATATTGCATTCAAGGTTCCAGAGTATTCTCATTCTTGATAAATGGATTTTCCCTACACTTCAGAAGACGACTGGGTCACGTGCTTAAATATTCCCCCTTAATGATTCCTATTGCCAATGTACGAGTTACCCCTATGTCTTATTTGTCTAGTAATTGATGTCGTCGCAATGATTAACCATGTCAGTATTGTTAGTAGTAATCTTTGTGTCTCTTACCATTTAACCTCGTGAAATACTCTACGCAACACATTAATGTGTTCCTGAACAATTCTAGCCCAATTTTGAACTCCGTTGCTCCTTATTGCATTAAATCTATTGGATATTGAAGTTCAACATGTCAAATAGGGAGCATCCCAGTGTGATCACATATATTCGATAGGTAACTTTATGGTCAGTTCATGATAGCACATCTTAGATTAACTGTCGAAAGTCATCAAGGTTTTAGTGTAAGGGTTCGCCTAGAGATTTAGAGTTTAGAAGGGTGAATAGGTTATTCTCAATATTTTCGCTAAAGATGTTATATGAGTTGATAATATAGGTTGCATAAGTGTATTCCACATTAGGCCGCACTAGGAGTATGAAGTAAACCCGTAGTTGTTCGCATTTATTTTGTGTATTCACATGTCTATATCTAAGAAAGTAGATGGAGAGCATTTGTGTATCATCCTGGTGTAAATTATTGAAGGTGAATGTTGATGGATAGTTAGCTTAGGCAAGGTGTCTAGTTGTCATCCTTGTTAGATAAGTTTAGGGGTTGGGATTGATTCCGTGAATGTGTTGTGGCAAAGCTTATGAGTCGAGGAGGCCACCTTGAAGGCCGAAAGTGTCATGGAAGAAAATATTTTTGCTTGATTGTAGAGCAATTGGTTTTGACTTGAAAGGTAGCCTATAGGTGTTATGATCTAAAAATGTGCAGTCCATGTTCAAGTGTCGTTACGATAATGCAGTGCTTGTAATGCTGAGATTCATGTTATTGATCTATACATTGTGGTGCTTTGTCGAGTTGTGGATCTGTTTTTAGGATGGTTTTTGTGGTTCTCTAGCAGGTGGATAGGCCTTGTTACAAAGAAGACCCTGCTGAAATTTCTGAAAAATTTAGGAGTTAGTCAAAATTTAGGGACATGAGTTAGGTGAGAAAAGAGATTTATTATATTAAGTGCTTAAGTCGTACTTTACTCCTCATTCGAGGACGGATGATCCTAAGTGGGGAGAATGTAAGGTCTCGAAAAATTTCGCTATGTAATCTAGGATTTCGTGATGCCACGTAGGCTAATTATAACATTTTATGTGCTATTAACATGGTGGGCATCAATTGGATTTGGTAAACAACTGTATGAGTCATACTAAGTAAGGTGGTGTGAGGCCCATGAAAGATTTTTACTATGAACCTGAAAGCTCGTAGTGCCAAAATAGTAATATGTGTTAGAGATGTGTAAAGCTCGCCAGGGTTCGGACCCTTTTAGACTAAGATATGCATTAAAAAGTCAAGAAATCATGTTTTCTAGAAAATGTGAAATTTAGCGGTCAATAATGCGGTCGCATATCAGGTATGAAGACCGTATTTCTACCGAAGAGTGAGTCAATGTGTTTTCCAAATTGGAAGTCAACTATGTGGTCTATTATGCGATCGCATAACAAAAATGCGGACCGCATAGTTATCGCATAATTTTCTTGGGACTTTTTAAAGGTTAGTTCTGCGGTGCACTTTGCGACGGCAGAACGTGAATGCGGACCGTATTTCTTCCGCAAACTCAGTCAGTGTGTCTAGTTTTGGGCAAGCATTTTGCGGTCCATTATGCGGACCCCATGTCGACTTTGCGATCGCAGACCTGACTCGGGGCTCCAATTTTCTAATTTTTAAACCACACCCCCTATCGATTTATCTAGTGTTATAGCTAATATTGAGCATATGTTCCTGATGCTTTTAGAGAGAGAGTGTGTCTTAGAGAGGGAAAGTGTTTCCCATGAATATTTGCTAAATCATTGAATATAATAAAGCGAGGCACCAATAATCTTCACACCAAGAGGTAAGAAACTTGACCCGTAATCTCAGTTTTCAAATTCACACTAGAAAGAGTACTTAGCTTAGGGGTTCATGGGCATAAGAATGAAATTCTTGCATGCATATCAAACCATAGAATATTGGAAGATAGTATACTAAAAATATGGCAATTGGGGGTATAAAATGATATAAATTCTCAAAAAGAACCTAAGATCAGAATGTACCTTTAGTGTTTGATAATATGCTTAAACAAGCTAAAATCTCAAGCTCGTCTATAATTCTCGGTTCAATTTGTAATTCTTACACAATAGATTGAAGTGCTAAGATTTTTGGAATTTTGTAAGGATTAAGGAAAGCTATATTGAGGTATGTATGGATAAAACTACCTTTTACAAGAAATTAAGCCCTGTTGGCATTTATGCAAATGTGGTGAGACTAGAATTGGTTGATGTATTGATTTTTATTCCACATTATTTAATTGTTATTTCACATTAATTGATTCACAAATATATATATATGTACATGAAGGATGTGCCTCAATGTGAGTAATATTGTATTCTTGATATTTAGAGAAGTGTGAAGAATACGAATCATGTTTTGAAATGCCTAGTCTATAAACCAAGATTAAAGCTAGAATTATCATGTTAACTATGTGAAAAATTACCTATGCTTGTAACTTGAATTGCTCGTGTGTGCCTATGGCAATAAAATTGCAAAGTGGACATTTGAAATGGAATGATGTGATAGATGTGGCCCTAAGTGTCAATGAATTTATGTCTTATACGTGAAATAAAGATTCAAATAAGATGAGTAATGAGAAAGGAACAACACCTAGGTAAGGCAGCCTTAATGTCTGATACATCGACGTTGAAGTTGTATTCTGATAAGAGAGGTGCCTTTGTTGGCCCTATATTCCTATCAAATCTGTCTCTGTTGATGAGTGCCCGAGGATTCCATCCCGTGTCTATCCTGTGATCATTGCAGGGTATGTTGCGTCTCAGAGCGTTTCTCCTGTCTTCAATGTACGGCTGATACCTTTCTTTGTTTGGTTTAGGCTGCTTTTCCATAAGCCTACTTGGGTATATCGAGACCGAGGAGGCCCCCGGCTGGTCATCCTCGACCATGATTTTTGACTGGTATCAGTTATAAACATCCGACCAAGTCACAGCCAGGTATTCTACTAGGTTCTACTTTAGCTGTTTTGAATCTATCGAGCTTCATTCATTTAGTCCTTGAGTGAAGGCCTGCACCGCCCAGTCGTTAGAGACTGGTGGTAGTTCCATTTGTTCCATCTGAAAGTGAGATACAAACTCTCGCAGCATCTCAATATCCCTCTACTTAATCTTGAAGATGTCGGATTTCCTTGTTGCTACTTTGATAGCATCAGCATGTGCCCTAATGAAAGAATCCGCCAACATGGCAATGAATCTATCGAGTTTGGGGCCAGGTTGTGATACCACATCACTGTCCCTTTAGAGAGAGTTTCCCCAAACTTTTTTAGCAGGACGAACTCAATCTCGTCCTCCCTTAGGTTATTGCCCTTTACTGCACTGTAGGCGGTGACGTGCTTGTTGGGGTCTGATGTTCCATTATACTTTGGAATGTCGGGCATTCTGATCTTCTTTGGAATGGGCTCCGGAGCGGCATCCTCTGGGAACGACTTTTGCACGAACTTCTTTGAATCCATATCTTTCAGGATCGGGGGTGCTCCCGGAATCTGGTCGACCCTGGAGTTATAGGTCTCGGCCTTTTTCTCATCGGCCTATATCTTCTTCTCACCCAATTCAATCCTCCTCTTAAGGTCCTCAAGCATCTTTATGATGGCGGGGTCAACCGCCGACCCGTTGTTGCTCGATCTCTCCAGTACCTACTTAGTTGTTGGAGTCGTCTCTGGTGCAACAGTGCCGGGTGTTTTCTTGTGGCTTTGTAGCTGAGCGATAGCCAGATGTTGTACTGGCAATATTTTGAAAATAACGTGAAGGCTAACCTCCCTTTTTCCTTAGTCGGGGGTTTTTGAGCTTTTTTTATCTCCTTGGTGTACAATATTGGTTGTGTGGGAGCTTATATCGGCTTGTTGGGCGTCATGCGAGACTTCGTCCGCTGGAATTGGTCATGGTGCGTTCTCAAGGCGTCGTAGTGGCAGACCAACACCTATAACATCCATACCATTCTCTCCGTGGTTCTCAAGATTGTTGTTTACTAAATTAGACATTTTGACTTGAAATCAAAGATCTTTGGAAAAGAAAAAGTCTGAAAGATAACTTGTGCTATGTAATGAAACCAACAAGAAAATTATCACTATTATTTTTAGCCCCACGGTGGGTGCCAAATTATTTACCGTGATAATGGTAATAACAATTAAATTTGATTATGGGACTCTATATGTGATCTATTTTTATGCTAGTTGTTTAGAAGTTGGTGCTATGTGAGACTTAGAAAGAGTATAAGAGTTATGAATAGGGTGATAACCAAACCGATAGGCGAACAATCGAGGCCTCGAGATTGTTGACTCGGGGGTCTCTAGGTAGATTCCGGAGCCCGACTGAGATCTATCGAAGGTGATTAAAGTATGACTAACAGTTATAATGAAATAAACAAAGGCTCTTTATGGTCAATGATAAGCAATAAATAGCGAACAATTATGAAGATAATAAATGGAAGCAATAAAATCCAGAGAATATGTTGGAGAGCAGAGAGAATGTTCTTCTCTATTTTTTGTGGAGCAACAGAGGCAACAAGTGTTTACAAAATGACAAGGGTCCCCTTTATATAGGAGGGGACATCCCTAGGTAGTACAAAAGCATTAATTACAAAGATATGGAGATGGGAAAATTATGTGATGCCCTGATTCGGGTTGAGAGTAGCCCACTAGACTTTCTCAGCCCTAGTCAGGTGCCTTGGGGACTCCCCATTTCTATCATGGTCGTGGTCGACATTGTCCCAAAATCGAGCGTCGACGAACCTCGAGGGAGGAAACTCAATCATAGACTTATATCCTCGAGGCTTCAAGATGATCGTCTGAGGTACCTCGATGATGAGGAATTGGGCCCTCCGATTTCACTGTATACACCCATGAATAAAGTGGATATGTATTCCATTATTGAAACTATGAGAGGTTTTCATGATCAACACCAATTCAATTACCATTAATAACTTCATTTATAATTCCCCGAAATATATTACCCATTCATAGTTTGACGTGGAACATGTGGTAAAAATAGAAAAATTCTTGTTTTGACTTTTCCAACACAAATGTACAACTCACAACCTATCTACGAAGCTTCTAAGTACAGTAGAAGAGTGGTATGGAAGTGTCAACAACACGGCCCTGGCTATATATCAAAACACAATATGCAGAATCAAGTGACATCAGGCGCAAGATAGATTAGGACAAACTAAAACATCCTGAATAGAGAGTAACTACTATCGAAGACCAAAGCTGCCTGTTGGCGAACCACCTGCATTCATTAAAGATGCATCGCCCCTAGCAAAAAGGACATTAGTACATAAGGAATAGTACTAGTATGTGAAGTTATGTGTGCTCTTTCGAAATATAATGCCAATATAAGAGTGGGAATATAATATAAGTAGCAAGTAACAATCAATGATATCCAAAGGCCAAGTTGAAACATAATAATATTCCAAAATACGAAAATAATATTACTTTTGGTTGGGAGATATGTAGTGTTGATGTACCATAGTGTTTTTAGCACGGAGCTCGATCATAGCCTGATCATTTGGGTCGTCTCACCCAAAGATATGCAATCATAATCTCAATCACAACCTTAAGAACAATCACCATCATATGTGCGACATGACGTCCGATCTTGACCCGATTGGCTAGGTCGTCTCACCGAAATGCTGTGTGGATCGACATCACCCTCTACTAGTATCAAGACCAAAATATGGGGAGGCATTGTAACACCCTGTAAATCATAATTAGTCATGGATGCACTAAATAATTATTTATGTGACTTTTTAGACATGTGAAGTCCTATAGTAATGAGTATGGTTGGAAACAGTTGTTTTAGAATCAATGCCGAGAGTGAGGTGCATAAAATTCAATAGAATCGACTAAATTTATGGGAGTTACTCTTATAGCCTTAGTCAGTGCAAGGACGTGAAAACTCACAGCCATAGATAGTGTAAGGCACTGTCCAAGGAATTACCAACAACACCTTTGATAGTGCAAGGCATTGTAACATCAGCGCCCCTCATAGTGCAAGGCACTGTAGCATCAGCACCCCTGACAGTGCAAGGCACTGTAACTTCAGCGCCACAGACAGTGCTAGGCATTGTAGTTTTGCCGCCTATTATAGTGCCTTATGCAGTTATTTTGGCACCTCTCATACTGCCTCACATTGACGTCCTTTATCGAAGCTAATTTTCCTCCTCACTTTTGGGACATTATCACTTATTTAAAAGTCATACCTCGTTCCCGCACACCCCAAACATAAAAAAACTACTCTAGATAGAGGAGCTCTCAAGAACCCAACTTCCCCAAGGTTTCTCCATCATCCAACGTAAGTTCTAATGATGATCCTAAGTTCATTTCAGTTATTCTACACCTTATTAACATGGGTAAATCCTTCCACTCATTAAATATTCGATTGAGACACAATTGTTGAGAATGAAACCATAGAACACGAATTCAAGAGGACTTAACTTCGAAAAGGTAATGCTTCTACTCCCTGATCATTATAACTATGAATTGATGAGTTTTTGGGAGGATAGTAAATGGGTTTGAAAAGAAAACCATAAGAACTATGCTAGGGTTTTGGATTGGTGAATTATGATTGTTGTAAACATTTAGGTGATGAGAAATTATGTTGGTGACATCTATTTGGGATTGTAGAATTACCTAGAAGTAGTAGAATGAGAACTTGGTGAATAAAAGACCAATTAATATGAAATATGAGACTTTATGACCATTAGGTGATTGATAAACTAAGTAAGTGACTTAACCATGAGCATTAATTCTAATAACGGTTCCTCTTGATGTACATTGCAATACATTATCGTTGAAAGAGGCGACGAGCAATGTGATATGCTTAAAAGCGCTAGCGTCGAGGTATGTGAGGCTAACTCTCTATGTTTGGAAAGGTTAATGATTCTCCCCACACTACATCCTTTACAAAGTTATTAATTTCCTCATAAATATAATTAAGCTCAATTCTTTTAATATTTGTAGAACTTCTATTTTATACCCGTCACTCCCCAACCTCAGGGAGCGCGGCCGACGCTCAGTCGAGTGGACCCAGTCAAGCAAGCTTGTTAGACTCTTCCTACCCAACTCACTCGTGAACAAAGGAAGGCACCTTACTATTATCTAAACAGTGGAAAGATCACATGTATTTATAAACATTAATAATTCATTTCATTTCTTTTTTCTATATCATAGTTAGGTTCCCAAAATACATACACATTACAATTTAGTGGAACGAGAGTCCAAAACACATCATAATCCACTTAAACTAACTTGCACCCATACGCAACCCACATAAATGTCTACAGTACCTCTAAATATACAAAAGACAGTCATGATAATGCCGGAAACAAGGCTCCCGCTATACCTCAAATGTGGTAAACATATAAATAAAAGATTCACTACATGGACTCGGGATGAAATGGGACTCACCAAGTCATCTGGGAAGATGATGGTGATGTGCCACTAGCTGCGATAAACATTGTCTATTATGGAACCACCTACATCCATTTAAAGATGTAGCACCCCGGCAAAAGGGACGTTAATACTGTCGAATAGTTCGAGTATGTAAAGCTAAAACACTATCTTAATAGAATGAACACTGAAACAAAAGAAAAATAGTCATGATGTACAATAAGAGCTTCAAACAATACTACAACATCAAGTGAGGATCACATAAGTTCACATGTCAATTTCCATACTGGTAGGTTGGGTGATCTTTAGTGCCATGTGCTATAATCCACAATACCACCATGTTCGTACACGAAATCGGATCTCGACCCGATCGACTAGGTCATCTCATTTGTGACATCAACCATATCCACAATTTCAATCATCATTTCCAATACAATTACCACCATGTGTGCGGCATGGTGTCCGTTCACGGCCCGATCGGCTAGGTCGTGTCACTTGAGACATCATCCTTTCAATCAATCATCTCACCTTACATTTCTTTCCCAACTCGTGCATTATTTAATAAGTGGTTCTTGGAACTTGCCAATATTTCATAATTCAAGCTTTTCTTTTTAGACATTCAACATTATTGTCATATGAATAGCAACAAGTTTGTTCATTCGAGACTTGATCAAACACTGAAGCAATTTAGATTCTAGAGCACATAAAGGCTTTTCACACAATTTGGCATAATAATCTTTATTTGAATTTGATTTGAAGTCTAAGCATTTGTAGCACATATTTCATGCCTTTAACACATTAAGATAACATGATGAAAGCACATGAGCACGTATTGCGTATATATCCTTCAACGTAAACACATTTGAAATAGCAAGTTCTATACGACCAGTTTGGGCCTCACACAGATTTCATGAAGACCAAGGGGTGAAATTTTAAAAAGAGAGGCTTTTAGCCATACGTACCTCAATTGAGCCTCTTAAAACTTTAAGATGCTCCAAAATTAGCAACTTCAATCTATTTTAGTAATATAGAAAAATTGAACCAAAAATTAGGAAAATGATCGTAATAATAGCTCACTAGAGCATTTTATCAAATACTATGTGTGTATTAAGGTCATATGGGCTTTTTATGGAAATCTACACCACCCACACCCCATTATTTTCCATATTTTACTAACATCATCCCCTTATTTTTTTTAAGAATACATGCATGCAAGGTAAGCTGTCACAACCCCAAATACCCCGGTCGTAATGGTGTCTATCACAGTACTAGGCTAGCCAAAACAACACGAAACACATGGAAAATATTTTGTAAGATTTACTCTTTTTCTAAACAGATTTAAGTGTAAATTATTTTATTTTAAAATATGAAGAGAAATATACAAAAATAAGTACAAAAATACAATAAACACAGTCCGAATCTAGTGTCACTAGTAAAGAGCCACTAAGTAAAACTCAACATTGTCTGCTTAATACAAATTAACTTTGAAAGATAAAGTATTACGATAGGAAGGAGAAGGGAAGGGTTGCGAACGTCGTGCAGCTACCCTACTAACTCCGAAAATTATACACAGAAGCTACTAAAAGCTCAGAACTACCTGAATCTGCACACAAAGTGTAAGAGGTAATGTGAGTACGTCAACTCAGTAAGTAATAGAAGTAAATAAGGACTGAGCAGTAAGAAATCAAGTTATCCACGTCATAGCACCACAATGGGTACGACATTTTCCAAAACTGGAACAATCAAATCATCTCGTTAAACTCCGTTTTAAGTGAACTCATTTGAAAAATAACTTTCTAAAAGTTTTAATAGAGGTTTCATGTAGTTTATAGTAAAGGTGATGAAAATCGTAATAGGGCCCCTCAGGCAAAAATACATCATAAACACCCCTTCTGGCAGACCCCTCGGTCATTCGCATAAATCACATAATATGAAAATCTTAGTGGAAATAACAAAAAAAAAATATTGTAAATTTTTTATTTTCAATAGAAGTTGTTCAAAACATTTGTTTAACATTTTTAGTAGAGGCTCAGTATAAAGATGAGCGAAAATAGTAATTTGATAACACAAGCCCCTCACGAAAAGCATCACTCGTATACATGTATATATAGCCTCTCGGGAAAGCCTCTTAGTCACTCATGACTCAACTTTCATCAGCCAGCGCTCACACTCAGCACCCACGCTTAATAGGTACCATATAATAACCACTGCAACATGCAAACCGATCCATATATTGATGCGGTATGTAGCCTGATCCATATATATAGTCGACTACGCTCACTGGGGATGAGCAGATTTCGGAGGGGCTCCTACAGCCTAAGCGCTATATCGGTGCGGCGCGCAGTCCTATTCAATATTGTTGCATCGTGCAGCTCGACCCGTATATTTATAATATTGCTGCGGCATGCAGCCCGATCCATAAATATATATAAAATCCTCATCAACAAGCCCTCGGCCTCTCTCATTCATCAACCTCACAATCAGATCCTCGGTCCCACTCAGTCATTAGCCTCACAAGCCACTCGAGCTATCAGTAACACACGGTGATAAGCCATAAAATTCCGAAAAGCAAAAATCGTGGGATGAATGGAAACCAACTTCGTGGGAGTATTGTTAGTTTTTTAGATTTGTAAAATTAACTTTACTGATTTTGCTGATTTGTAGGGAGGAATGTTTTCTTTGTTTTTAATAACAACCACGTTAATTAAGGGGAAAGAAATACCGGAAAGCTAAAATCCTGGGAGAATTGGAAACGAAGGGAGTATTGATGTTTTTTAAAATTTCTAAAATTAACTTTATTTTGCTGATTTTGCTGATTTGTAGGTAGAAGACAGAAACTCCAACTATTTCGGAGAGTTGTCTTAATTTTTTTACATGTGTTAGCATGATGGGTATTCCACCTGGTAGCCTAACATTGTTTTGCTTGTGTTATTCTATATAGATAGATTAGTTGTTTTGTCATTTTGGAATAAGCAATTTTGTAGCAGATAGTCAGGACTTTTTTCTATTCATCAGCCAAAATTAAATATAATACCAACAAAATGAACAATTGGAGTTTCCTATTGACTAAGTTGATGTGCAATCATCATTATCGTTCGATAAATCAATCTTTTTTTTTCTTGTTGATAAAACCAATAACGAAATGCTGAATGGTGGATGCTTTGCCGAATTAAGTGACAGAAGCTGGTGGATAAGAAATTTCCGGGGTACAGTTACGTAATTCGGCCATAGTTTCATCTTGTTAATAAAATAAACATATTATAGATCGTGGATACGGTTTCCCTAACATGATTTACAATGTGTAATCAAAACATTACTTTTATGACAATCGGATTATTAAATGCGGTTAAAAGGAATAAAAATGCAATCGGTTTTAAACATATAATTAATCAGATAATCAGGCCAATAATAATAGTTGAGCGATTGTGTTAAAACCACAGAACCCGAAAATGCCTAACACATTCTCCCGGATTAACAGAATTCCTTACCCGGATTTCTGTATTCGCACACCATAAATAAGAGTCAAACTTCCTCGATTCGGGATTTTAAACCGGTGACTTGGGATACCATAAATTATTCCAAGTGGAGACTCTGAATTTAATATAAATAATCTCATTTCGATTGTCACTTAAATTGGAAAAACTCCCGTATACCCCTTCTGGGTGGAAAAAGGAGGTGTGACATATCTACATTTGACATGTAGACATAGTGATGTATTTTTCTCATGCTAGAGCGTAATGAATGTCTTATCTATTTTTTAAAGTTTGGAAAATCACAGTTTCCTTGTTAAACTCACGTTTTAGTGATTTTGGAGAGAGATTGGGCTTTGAGTATTATTCTTGTAAAGCATGTCTAATTTTCCGTATTTTACGAACGAGTTAATCACGATATCTCCTGAGTTGTTTACTTTTACTGTCATCATTATATGATATGTTGTTATTGATTATTGGTATAGGACACTGATCCTCTTCCGAGGTTGTTACTACTTTCAGTCCAAGGTTAGGTTTGTTAAATTGAGTACATGGGTCAGTTGTACTCATAATATACTTCTGCATCTTTGGCGCGGATCTTGGAACTAATGTTGTTGTATATAGTAGGAGCTGACATTGAAGATGTACATGTTTTCTGGATATAGCTACCACTTGTCCTTGGTAGTTTTAGATTTGTATTCTATTTTATATATATTCTAAATAGATGTAGTGTTTATTTTCATACCAGTTGTATATATCTAAGTTTTAGCGGCTCATGACTTGTACTACCAAATCCTTGTGTTAATGTATGGAAATTCAGCTATTTCACTTAATAATTTTCTTATTATTTTCATTAGAGTTGTATTAACTATTGTTTGGCTTACCTAGCGGGTTGGGTTAGGTTCCATCACGACTAGGTGGATTTTGGGTTGTGACATTCATTCTTCGCCACCAATAATGCTTCCTCAAATAACAGTACATCTTCGCGGCACCCGGATGAATGGAATAACGTGAACTACGGGCCTCCTCAAATATCAACTCTCTCATGACATCCACATTAGGAACACTGATCCGACCTGAAGCCTCAATTCCCATCATCACTAATGGTCACCTCCTTAGCGTCACCATGTTGAACCGTGTCGCTGAGGAAAAGCAACTTGTGATCATAATATTGACACCCTTTCATGCACTCAAACAAGGAAGATTGTGACACAACACAAGCAACGACTCTGCTGGGCTCCGAAATATCCAATCTCACGAACCTATTGGCCAAAACCTAAACATCCAAAGCTAACAGTCGCTCCCCAGCTAGAATGAAAGCAAGACTCCCCATGCTCTCCGTCTTCCTAATCAAGGTGTCGGCTACCATATTGTCCTTTCCTGAATGAAAAAGAATGGTGATACCATTGTCTTTCAATAGGTCCAACCACAGTCGTTGCCTCAAGTTCAAATTCGTTTGCTTGAATAGATGCTGTAGACTGCGGTGATCCTTGAACACCTCGCAAGACATGACTTAAAGATAATGCCTCTAAATCTTGAGCGCTTGAATAATGGCAGCTAACTCCAAATCATGCACTGGCTAGTTCTTCCTATGGGGTTTCAACAAACGCAAAGCATATGAAATCACTCTACCGTCCTGCATCAACACACACCTAATGCCAACCTGTGAATCATCACAATAAACCGTATATGAACCCGATCCCAAAGGCAAAACCAGAATTGGAACTGTAGTCAATGTCGTCTTTAGTTTCGCAAGGCTCTCCTCACACTCATTAGACAACCTAAATGGGGTACCTTTCTGAGTAAACCTAGTTAGTGAGGCTGCAATAACTGAAAACCCCTCTATGAAACGGTGATATACGCATCAAACCTTAGGAAACTCTGGATCTTTATAGTGGTAAATAGTTTGTGCCAACTCTAAACTGCCTCAATCTTCTCGGGATCTACCTTAACCCCCTCACTGGACACCACATTACCCAAGAATTCCACATTATCTAACTAGAACTTACACTTGGAGAATTTAGCATATAGCTTCTTCTCCCTCAAAGTCTGGGGCATGGTCCTCAAATGCTGCTCATGCTCCTCCCAACTGTGAGAATACACCAATATTCATCAATGAAAATAATGACGTAGAAATCTAGATAAGGCTGAAATACGTTGTTCATCAAGTGCCTGAAAGCTGCTAGGGCATTGGTCAAACCAAAAGACATTACCAATAACTCATAGAGCCCATAACGGGTCCAAAAGGAGTAGGACCATATGAAGCCCTGGTCTTAAACTAATAATGGCACCCTGACCTCAAGTCAATCTTCGATAAAACATTAGCACCCTGAAACTAATAAAACAAATCATCAATACGTGATAGTGGATCATTCAATTGCCTGTAGTGAATGTAAATTCCATAGAACCATCTTCTTCTTCACAAATAGTGCTAGTGCACCCCCAAGGTGACACGCAAGGCCTGATGAAACCCCTATCAAGCAATTCTTGTAACTATTCCTTCAATTAATTCAACTCCGCTGGTGCCATACAATATAGTGGAATACTGATCGGCTGAATGCCGACACTAGACCAATATGAAAATCAATATCACTATCGAGTGGCATGCCCAAAAAGTCTGCTAGAAACATATCTGAGAACTACCTCATTGCTAGAACTGACTCAACGGTTGGAGTAGCAGCACTAACATCTTTCACGAAGGCCAAATACGCCAAACACCCTTTCTCAACCATCCCTTGAGCCTTCAAAAATGAAATCACTCTACTAGGAGTGTGACTAAGAGAACCTCTCCATTCTAGTCCTTGCAAACCCGGCATAGTCAATGTCATGATCTTAGCGTGACAATCAAGAATAGCGTGGTATAGAAATAACCAATCCATACCCAAAATCACCTCCCATACTGAGCAATAAAAGATCAATTCTAGACTCATAAGCCCCAATCGTAACCACACAAGACCGATATACACCATCCACCATAATAGAATCACCCACTGGTATAGATACATGAATAAGAATTTAAAGCAAATCACGAGGCATATATAAATAACTAGAAAAATATGAGGACACATAAGAATTAGTGGATGCATGGTCAAATAACACTAAAGAATTCATGTGGCACATTGAAACAATACATGTGATCAGAGCATTGGAAGCAATTGCCTCTATCTTGGCTGGAAAAGTGTAGCAACGGGTCTGTCCACCACCTAATTGATCTCCCCCTCTAATGTGACCTTAAATTCACTAAGCCTAACCTCTAACCGGTTGCACCGGTGTTGTAGCTACTGGTGCTAGAACCATAGACTGTGTGCTTTGCCGTTGGACACTACTCTGAAGTATATGGCAATCCCTCTCGAGATGATTTAAGTCTCCACACTCAAACCAACCCCTCCTTTGATGAGGCTGTTGGCCCTATGATTGACCCTAATAATTTGAATAACTTCCTATGGAACCCAGAGAATATGAAGCACGATGAGAACTCTGTGCCGGCAGTACACTAATTGATGACTAAACTAGGTGAGCACAGATTGTACTATACAAATAGATGAACCACGAGGAACCTGAGAAGCTATCTGGGCGGGCCTAAAAGGATGACTTCTACTGTGATATGACTGGCCTCTAGATGAGGCACCACCAAAACTACCAAAACCATATGGCCTCTTGGCCTCCCACTCCTCCCGCTCAAGCCTAAGAACATGCTCCAAGCACTTGGAAATCTCAACCACCTGGTCAAAACTAGAATCCTTCTCGGCCTCTTGGGCCATACCATCTCGAAGACCATAGTTGAGGACATCAATGAACCTCCTAATCTTATCCATCTCAGTAGGGGTCGAAAATACTGCATGACATGCCAGCTCCGTGAATCTCATCATGTACTGGGTCACACTTAAGCCCTCTTGACGTAGATGCTCAATCTCCCTATGCAGGTCCTCTGAACGAGTTTATGGAACAAACTTCTCTAATAAGAGAACTAGAAACTGACGCCATGTTAGTGGTGTTGTGCCAGCTAGAATGCCTGACTCATAGGTCTACCACAACCTCTAGGCTAGCCCTGTTAGCTAAGAAATGGTAAAGTCAACTCTATTAGAGTCCACAAGACCCGTTGTACGAAGTATTCGATGACACTGATCAAGAAAACCTTGAGAATCCTCTGACTCTTCTCTACTGAACTAGGGAGGACGAGGCCTTCAAAATTGCTCTAACCTCTTTTACTCCTCATCAGTCAAAGATGGTCCAACCCCATCCTGCATCACAACAACTGGTTGTACTAGAAAAACACCAGTATCTTATACCCTGAGGTAGCTGCTCTAATGTATGAATAGTGGGAGTCTGGGCTCCTTCCCGACCTATAAGTTAGCTAGTGCAACTGGTATCATCCTTGCTTGAGCAAAGCTTGAATAATCACTCAAGATCTGGGCCAGAGTCTTCCGAAGACTAGGTTTGTCAATAGGTACTACTGGAGTCTAATTTGGTCCCACATGCTTAACAATATCTAGAACTTGCTCCTCTGCTAGAGCAAAACTCTACTAAACTTGCTCAGACCCGAAGAACCTATGAACCTAAGGCTCTAATACCAGCTTGTCACGATCTAAAAACCACCATCCAGTCATGGTGGCACCTAAGCCAATTTCTAGGCAAGGCAAGCATAAAACATCGACACAAGATAACAAAATTAATGGAAAGAGTACAAATCTAAAGACAAACATCATAAATAAGCTACATCAATACATAAAATCCCCAAAACATATAATACAGAGTCATGAGCTCTATAATGAAGTACAAGTCTGGAAAATACAAAATAAAAATATTCTCTAAATAATAATAACAAATAAAATAGAAAGAGAGGCCAAGGACTGTGGTCGAGATGCAGCTCTACCTCGTCTATCAGCAAGTCCAAGCAAATCATAACGGCTCATGGCTAGATCGAACACTGGGATATGCACATTTAATTGCATAGTATAGTATGCGTACAATCAACCTCATGTACTCAGAAAGTATCATAACTAGCCTCGGGGAGGTAATGGTAACAAGAATTCCTTATAAAACTCGCTAATAACCTGCTCAGTTCATAAATTTCACAACTACACAAAAGTATTATCGTATATCACCAACACAGATAAATTTAGCTCGGTGAACAAGAGATAATGTGCCAAGCCATGTATCAATTAACAATCCATCATATAGAGAAGATATGCATCTATTATCAGGTCTTGGGTGCACAGGTAGACATATAGAGAAGATATATACCATTCTCTCACTACTCAAACCAAAAAGCATATAGAGAAGATATGCACAATGAGGCATGTATACATTCCATATCTCGCATATATTGAAGATATGTGAATAAAATATGTATATATCCAAGAACTTGCAAGTAGCGAAGAAATACAATAACCAAACACTAATCAGTTTTCCTCATACCGTGTGTACACCATCACGCTAGAAACAAAAGGGTGACCTTAGGGGGGTGGATTCTTATCCACACACTGCATGGACGACTAACATGCCATATATAACCACAACACGGACCACTCACGTGCTATTATATCTCGGATTCACACAGACCACTCATGTGCTATCCACCCAGTCCATATCGCAAAGAAAGTATATACAAGGATACATGTACATGAAAAATGGAAATCAAATTACATACTCATAGATTGATATAAGGTACATGCTAAGGTGTAGGCATGTGCAAAGTGTACTACAATAGTTCAAATTAGGCTAGTACGCTACAAAATAGCAATTAACATGTTTGAACATGAGAATAACCAACAAATAAACTCTAACATGATTCAATTTTCTCACAAAGGGGTACAAAAATAAGAATCATGATAACATGAAGCTTCGCAATCAATTCACGGCATAACATAGCTTAAGCATTATTCCAAGCATGGATAAAACCTCGTGCACGCACATGGGATCAACCTCTCGCATGTCCACCACCATAGGACGTAGCTAACACTAATAAATCAGGCAGGTAGTGCTTCGATCAAGTTTAGGTAAGATACTTATCTCAAGAATGCCAAATCAATACTCTAGAAATCTATTCTCATGCGAATTGATCTCTGAATAGCTCGAATCTAGCCAAAAATAACTTAATAACATCAATAAAGGCCATAGGAAACAACCCCAAACTATAAAGCTTTAATATTTATATAGTTACGCAAGGTCAACAAAACATTCAACCTGGGCCTGCACCTTGGAACCTAAAAAAAGTCACAAATCCCAAACACTCATTCGAATATGAGTCCAATCATATAAGTTTCTTTCAATTCTGACTCCATATCGAGGATCAGATATCCATTTTTTATTTTACACAAGTTTTACCAAAATCCCAAAATTTTCGCCCTTAGATCCACCAATCAAACGTTAAAAATAAGAATGGAATCAGCAATAATAATCAAATTCGAGTAAAACACTTACGCCAATCCAAGTCATGAAAATCCCCTAAAAATCGCCCAAATTTGAGCTCCCAATCTCAAGATGTGATAAAATAACTTAAACCCTTGAAATAGATTACTTAAGTTTGCATAGGGGTGCCCTTCGTGATCGCGGGACCTACTTCATGATCAAAAATCACAACGGAATAGCTGCATCTAGAAGAACCTACGGGAATGTGACCTTTGGCATGCAATTGTGATTCATCATTCACCTAATCCAACGTGAATGCGAAGCCTTCCCATGAATGTGATGGCTAACCCACCTAACCTCCTCATCTTGACACAAAACCTACGCGATCGTGTCCAATTAGCATGAATGCTAAGTTTCATCTCCCCACAGTCTGCGATTATGACATCATCAATGCAAACGCGAAAATGAAAAATACATTCATCAAAACATACTCCACATTTGCGATACCGCTTTTGTGATTGCAATAACACCAAAACACTAGAAAACTGGCAACTCCAAACATGAGAGAAATGGTTTGAAACACACCTGTGACCTTCGGGACCCCATCCAATCACACCAACCAATCCCAAAACGTAACACAGATCAACTCGAGGTCTCAAATCATACAAAATAATATCAAAACCACGAATCACACCTCAATTTCACCTT
This sequence comes from Nicotiana glauca, assembly GCA_026770625.1. Classification (NCBI taxonomy): domain Eukaryota; kingdom Viridiplantae; phylum Streptophyta; class Magnoliopsida; order Solanales; family Solanaceae; genus Nicotiana; species Nicotiana glauca. Next base: position 111,508 of record MU715943.1, on the reverse strand, counting down.
GATGAACTAATTTAAATTTTTGAATTTCAAACTTACGCTGAACATGCCTAAACAAGTAGGAATGACCAAAAAATTTTACACTCAAGTCATATCACAATACAAATATCGATAACTATAAATTCAACTATATGGCAAACCTATAAACTTTTAAACCTTCAAATTACCAACTTTCACCAATTAGAGTCAAATCAACCTATGAACCTCCAAATCTAAATTCGAAGATATACCTAATTCCAAAATCACCACCCGGACCTAACAAAACTATCAAAACTCTGATTCAAGGTCAAAAACATAAATTACATACCTCTATCAACTCTTACAATTTAAGCCTCCAATCAGGGAACTAAGTGTTCTGATTCACTCCAAAACCTCCCGAACACGAGCCAACCATCCATACAAGTCATATAGCACTAAATACACATATGAGGAGCATCAAATAGTGGAACAAGGCTAAAATATATGGAATGACCAGTCGAGTCATTACAATATGGTGATTTTAAACGTAGGCATATGTTTGGATTTGTAGGTTCTTAGGTTGATTTGTCTCTAATTAATGAAACTTGAAAATTTATAGGTTTGGAAAGTTCATAAGTTTTAATCGAAAGTTGAATTTGAGGTTATCAGATTCGGATTATTGTTTAGGAAATTAGAATAGGTCCATTTTGTCATTGGAATTTGAGCGTAATGTTTGGGTTTATTCTGAATTAGGTAGGCTTGAATCGGATGCTTCATATAAAGTTGAAAGTTTATGAACTTAATAGATTGATCTTGATCGATGATTCTTAGTTTTGGTGTTAGTGATAGATTTTGGAGTCTTTAGATAGATTTGGGTGATGTATGATAACTTGTTGGTACGATTGGTTGGGGTCCCAGTGGGGCTTAGAAGTGTTTCGAATGGATTCCGAACCATTTTAGTGTTGGTTGGCATGTCTGGCTCTGGTGTCTCGCACATATAGAAATTTGACCGCAGGTATAAGGTCCCAAGTGCATGGAGAAGTACACAAAAGAAAAACTAGGCCTAGGCTGGGGAGTTTGCAGGTGCGGAGGCAGGTGCACTGATGCGCTTGCACAGGTATGAGTCTTGGTCGCAGAAACGAATCAGTAGAAATGAATGGTTGGCCACAGAAGTGGTAGGTCGGTGATATAAGTGAGTTGTGCATCTGCAATGAGTTTTTTTGCACATGTGATATCACAGAAGTGATAGTTGGGTCCGTAAAAGTAGTAATTGTTGGGTAGAATATTATAATCAAGGGTTTGGATTTATGTTATAATTTGAGATAGGAATCTCGGATTGGGGCGAGGTTTTAGGTGATTTTCACCCATATCTATTAGTAAGTGTTCTTAACTTGGATTTGATTATATTCGTGATTTTATCTTTGCTTTGGGCTTTTGGTTGATGATTTTAGAAAAGAGAAATTGGGTGTGTAAGAAAATTTTGGAGAATGAATAATTGAAATCTAAACTCCGATTTGCTGTTGGATTTGGATAAAAATTGTATTTTTGAACTTTTATTCTAATGGGTGGTCTGGATTTGTGAATTTTGTCAAATTTCGAGATGGGGTTCGGGTTGACTTTTTTTTTAACTTTATGTTTTGATTAAAGATCGAGCCTTTATACTCTCTTATTGTCTCCTTTAGAATTATTTGATAGCGTAGTGTGTTATTTGAATAGATTTGAGTCGTTCGTAGGTCGACCGCGAGGGAAAGCATTTTTGGAGTCTTCACTTGGCTCATTTAATAGAAGTATCTTGCCTAAACTTTGGTTGAGGGTAATTTCCTTGTTGTAAATAATATTTTTCATATGTTTGGGGCGATGCACATGCGAGTTGACTCACATATATACATGTACTATGTTTAAACTATGATATAGGTAGACTTTAGTTTTTTATGTGCTTTGTTTAGCTATCATGCCCCGTTGTACCGTGTTTTTCTACATGTATGACTACGTTTGTTATTATTCATACTAGAAACCATTTCTAGCTTTGTACTTATCCGTTTGAGATGTGATAGTGATATTTTTGACATGTTGAGCTATTTGCCTTAACTGTAGTCATATTTTTAGCCATGATCAGATATCCGTGTATTATACTCAGTCTCTGCACATTCTTTATATGTTATCTCATATGTTGTTAGTGTCCTTATAAGTGTGACATAGGTTTTGCGATTAGTTATGGCATGTGATAAATTCCATGCAGTATTCTAGAGTACGCTGCAGTGAGATGTAAGCAAATTGAGACTTGAGATGATTGATGGCTGATATTGGGCCATAGAGAGATTTAGCATTAATTGTGAGGTGACATTTGGTTCATGATATAGTAGGCTGAGTCGTATTGATTGTGGGTGTGATATTAATTATGAGGGGATGTTGTATCAAGCCTCATATTAGGCGCTTTGTGATATTGATCATTGACTGATCTGATCAGCGCTTGGGCTAGGTTCTTCCCCTCCAGAGTCAGTTATAAACCTGTAAGTACAGATGCTTAACATGTGTTTAGTGAGGATATTATGCCAAGAACTCATACAGTGACTGCTAAGTGTGAGTGCGTGGGATAGTTCAAGGTTTTCGAGCCAGGCACCGTGAGCATGCTGAGAGTATGATTGAGGGGTAATTATGCAGGAACTATGTTTGTGCTGAGATTTGTGTTTATTTGATGATTTTACTATGATGATGTTTATATTAGCATAAGTACTTGTCTTACTAGCATAGAGTTGTACTTTCCCCATGCTAGTTGATATATTTTTCCTTAAAGTTAAGGCCTTGACTGATATATTTAGAAAGTATGCTTAATTCCATCTTAATGTGGCAGAGTAAAACTTGATATTATTGAGCATCTTGTCATTTTGCTATTTTTATACTATAATTGATGTTATTGGCCGTAGAAAATGAGTATTGGGCCTTACCAAGCTTATCGCTGCCTTAAGACCTAGGTTAGGCTTTCTACTTATGAGTAGATGGAGTCGGTTGTACTCATACTACACTTTGCATTTTATATGCAGATCTAGGTATTGCTGTCGTTGTAGCTACTAGTGAGCGTGATCAAGAATATTTGGAGATTTCGAGGTTGCACCGTTATCCGTTCGCAGACCTTGAAGTCTATTTCCCTATTTGATGATTATCACTGTTTAGTCTTTCGTACAGTATTATATTTGACTCATATCATGAATTTACTCATTCTATAGACCTAACGTACTCGGTGATACCAGATTTTAGGATGATTGTCATTTATATTTCAATTTTGACTTCAGTTATTTATACATTCCGCACTTGAGAATATTTAATACTGTCATTTAAGTTTATTTATGCATATTGGTTATTCGCTTAGCTAGAAGGCGGTGTTAGGTGCCATCACGTCTTCATTAAAAATTTTGGTCGTGCTAAGTTTGTATCAGATTATTAGGTTGCTTTGGTCTCACGAAGGATGAGAAAGTCTAGTATAGTCATGTGGATCGATACGGAGATGTCTGTACTTATCTTCGAAAAGCTAGAAAGTTTTTAGGAAAACTTCTCTTTCTTTCATTCTCTGTAGTGTAGATTGTTTATCTGTATGTCTGATTCATTGCTTTTTAATTCACTCACAGATGGTGAGGACATATTTATTTGGGTTAGCTGACCAGGCACTGATACCCAGGCCAATGCCATGAGAAGCGGAGCCCGAGGCAAAGGTAGGGTTGAAGCATACGCCGCAGCTAGAGCCCCTGCTCGAGCAGCTATCGTAGAGCTATAAGTAGCTTATGTTGAGGAGGAGTTCATGATTATGTTGAGTCGGGGGTACCAGCTTAGGTTCCCTAAGATTATGAACTTAAGAGAGTTGAATATGTGTTTTGTCCTTTGATTCTTTGATTTTACAATCTCGTATGTATTTTGAGACCTTGTACATGTCCGTATATTATTTATGGACTTTTTAGAATATTTGGATGGGACCCTGGGGTGCTCGGGTAAGTTTTGAACCATCCGCGGCATGTTTGGAGATTGTTGGTTTCCTGGTGTATAGCACTGCATTGCTATTAGAGCATAGTCTCGTGATTGCATACTATATTTGAGCTTGGGGGAGTACTGAATCGTGATCATATGATGAAGATTGGGATCATGTAAGAGTATTTGGAAAGGCATCACAATCGTGTGATGACATGCGCGTTCGAGTAGAGGAAGGTTTGGATGGTGCAGTCTTGTGCATTACAAGCCCGTGGGGTTGGACGGCAATCGTGAAGGATTGTCTAATAGTGAATCATAATATCATGGTTAGCGACCGTAATCACGAAGAGCATTTAACTATCAGGGGTATTTTTAGTTCAAATTTTGGAATTTTTCTTATTTTTATCATTTTTGAGTTTTGGAGAACGAGGGGAGGAGATTTTGAAGGGGAATTTCACTACAATATTGAGGAGTGCATCACTGTCAGAGCATAGTCTCGTGATTGCATACTGTATTTCTTCTAGAGGGAATACAGAATCATGATCCTATGATGTAGATCGCAATCATGTTAGAGTATTTGGCAAGGCATCGCGATCGTGTGAGGATAGATATTATCGAGTAGAGGAAGGTCCGGTCAGGGCAGTCTTGTGCATCATAATTCTGTGGGGTTGGACCACAGTCGTGAAGGGTTGTCTAACATTGAATCATGATCTCATGGTTAGTAACCGCAATCACGAAGAGCATTTAACTAGCAGGGATACTTTAAGTTTAAATTTTGGAATTTAGCTTATTTTTATCATTTTTGAGTTTTGGAGAATGGGGGGAGGGGATTTTGAAGGAGAATTTCACTACAATATTGAGGATAAGTAATTTCTACTTAGTTTTGATCATATATATCTCGTTTCCTTATGGATTTCATCACCTACAATATGGAATTTTGAGGCGAAATTTGAGATTTTTATCTACAACTTAAGAGAGTATAGTTTGAGGTTTTGGAAATTGATTTGGACTTGGATGTGAAAACTAAATACATATTTGTACTTGTGGGGTTATGGGTCAATAGGATCTAGTCCTAGACTCGGGTTTTGACTATGTGAGCCCAAATTAACTTTTCTTAATTTTTGAAAAATTTATTATAGATTTAAGCTTCATTATTTGGTGTTGGTTTTTATGACTCTCTTTGACCCCGTTGGATAAATTTAAGCCGTTTGGAGGATATTTTCTAAGAAAATGCAATATTGGAAGGTTGAATTGGTTTGCAAAGATAAGTATCTTTCCTAAACTTGGCTTGAGGAAATCTACCTTACGAAATTGACCTTATTGATTAATTGCTATGTATTATGTGGTGGCTAGCGTATATGCGAGTGCGATGGGTTAATCATGCTCGAGGTATATTTTAGGCTAATTTATGCATTGGATTGACATCATATGACTTGTTACTTCTCTTGTATGACTACGTAGGCTCTATTAACCATGCTAGAAATCATATTTAGGCTTTTGGTACTTTAATGAACGAAAATAGTTATTTTTTACATTATTTTCTACATGTTTTAACTATAGTCATACTATTCACATGCATACATCTCTTCATGTATAATTTCTAATGTACATACACATCATTTATACTATTTATGGTTCATATGCACACATTTGCATATAGAGATTCTTCTATGGACTGAGGTTGAGCACACAAATTGTCTGTGCAAGATGAGTGTATGGCACATATGTTGCCCGTGTGAGATGATTACTATTCGTGTAGGTTGTCCGTGCGGGTTTGATATGACACATGAATTTGGATCCGTCTCTTTGGAGTATAGTGATCACTCAATATACCTTGGGGCCCTGTATGTGCAGGTTTATTGAGCAATTGGGAAGTATTGGTTGATGGAGGCACTCAAGTTGGAATTTATAATAATGTTATGTGATACGTATCATCTTTATATGTTAATTTGTTGTACCAGCATGAGCTTTTTCGTATCTGAAAGTATGTTATTACCTCTGTGTAATAACCTGGCTGGTTGTTTCATGAGTTACTGCTTATTTTCCCTGTTTGTGCTTCTTATTATCTTGTTCAGTTGTATTATGTGTTATCGGGTTCGTTGGTTAGGGTTCGGAGAGGTTTTAGCAAGGTTTGAGATACTTAGTCTCTTTTGAGTAAGCTTAAGTTGGAAAAGTCAATCAAATGTTGACTTGTGTGAAAAAAGGCTCGGATGCGAATTCTGATAATTCAAATAGCTTCGAGAAAAGATTTGGGGCTTAGGAGCGTGTCGGAATGTGTTTTGAAGGTCCGGAGTAGATTTAGGCTTGAATTGGCGAAATTAAAATTTTGTCGTTTTATGGTTGATCGGTGAGATTCAGATATAGGCATTGGAATAGAATTACGGAAGTTGGAGTAGGTCTGTTGTGTCATTTTTGACGTGTGTGAAAAGTTTTAGGTCATTCGGACGAGGTTTGATAGACTTTTTGTTCGAAAGCGGAATTTGGAAGTTTTTGGAATTCTTAGGCTTGAATCTGGTGTCAATTTGGTGTTTTGGTATTGTTTTGAGCGTTTCAAAGGTTAGAACAAGTTTGAATGAAGTTATAAGTTATGTTGGCATGTTTGGTAGAGGTCCCGAGGGCCTCAGGTGAGTTTAGGATGGTTGAAAGGATCATTTCATGTTGGAAAAATTGCTGAAAAACTCTTATTGGTGTCGCAGGCTTTTCGCCTTCGCATTTGCTATGGATGTCCCGCGTTCGTGAAGAGTTGGGATGTAAGGCAGTAGTATTGGCCTTCATGTTCATGAAGGTAGTCCCATGTTCGCTAAGGTCTGAGGTCAGTGGTCATCGCGTTCGCGAGGGTTTTGCCGCATTTGCATAGAGGAAAGGTCAGCAATTGAGGTCCTGGAGAATTGTGCTTCGTATTCGCGAGAGGGTCGTCGGGTTCATAATGCTTTTATCGATTGAAGATTCGCATTCACATTAGGTGTGTCGCGTTCGCGATAAAGGAATTAGTGTTCAACGCAAGTTTGTGCTTCACGAACGCGAGGCGTTGACCGCGTTCATGAAGAAGGAACGTGAATAACTTGGCAGAATGTTTAAAAGTCGGTTTTCGCGATTTTGGGTCTAAGTTTCACCATTGTTGAGCGATTTTGGAGCTTTTTGAGGAGGATTGAAGAGAGAATCAAGGGGAAACACTTGGAGGTATGGTATGGACTTAATACTCAATCCTAATGTGATTTCTACCTAATTAAACATGAAATTAGTGGAATCTAAAGCCCAAACATTGGAGAGTTAGGGCTTGGAATTTGAGACTTTGATTTGAGGATTTGAGGGGTCATTTGTGGTTGGATTTTGATGTATTTGATATGTATGAAATCTTGAGAGTGTAAGGATTCTAGTTTTGAGATTTTTGTTAGAATCCGAGATGGGGGCTTGGGGGTCGGGTTTGGCCAATTTCGGGATTTTGTATGTAAATTGGTTATTTTCGAGTGGGCTTTGTTTCCTTAGCATATTTTGATGGTTTAAATCTATTTTTAGATAGATTTGGATCATTCGCAGGCAGATTCGAGAGGCAAAGGCATCGCGTACTAGAGTTTGGACTGGATAGAGGTAAGTAATGATTGTAAACACTGTCCTAAGTGTATGAAACCCCGGATTTCACATTGTTGTGCTCCTTTGAGGTAATGCACACGCTAGATGACGAGCGTGTGGTCATGCACCATTGGGGATTGTGACTTGGTCTGTCTCGTACGATTGTTAAGTCATATATTTGATCGAAAAATGTTTGATATCATTGTGTTTTGGAAAGTATTGCCATGCTTTGGGCTGAATGCCATATTTGGGCCTCGTGTCAACTATTTTAGACCCTTGGGGATTTCTACTATTATTCTTCACTATTTTGACTTCATATTTTTACTTAGTCATGTTGTATTCTACTGTTTTAATAACTAAGCCGTATTTACTCAGTTTTGATATTTTAAATGACATTTTGGGATGAGCATCATGTTTTATTATTTCCCGAGTGGCTTGATAGATTTATGATTGAGTGAGGCTGAGGGCCTGTGTTGTGAGGCTAGTATGGGATCAGGTTGTGCGCTGTAGCAAGTTGTTACTAATTCATGATTATGAGGCTGAGGGTCTGGTGAGATTTGGGCGGACACACGGCAAATTCCGTTACCTCCGATATGCATCAAGTTATATATTCAGGTTCTTCAAATAGGGAGTTAGTACCTCCCGCTTTCCTGTTTATCCTTTTGTGATAGTTACATTTTTCTAATCTAACTAGCCCTACTTTAAGCATACTTCTAGCGCATGTGTAGTTGCTTCTTGTTACCTTCTAGTTGGGCCCTAGTCTGTGCTAGTGCTTGTCCGTAGTTTGTTCTGGCTGTGGAGTGGGATTGTAGAGTAAGGCCATGTCCTCAGGGGGTTTGGGGGGTGGGGAGGGGGCCAGAGGGTCGGACGGGAGGCAAGGAGGTTAAGGAGAGTAAGGGAGCGTGTAGGTTGAGGATCGGGTCATGGAATATAGGCACGCTGATGGATAAATCTATTGAACTGGAAAAGATTCTCCAGGAGAGAAGAGTTAATATAGCTTGCGTCCAGGAAACAACGTGGGTAGGGTCGAAGGCGAGGAATGTGGATGGGTATAAGCTATGGTACTCTGGAGTCGTGAGGGGTAAGAATGGAGTGGGTATCTTGGTGGATAGGGACCTTAGAGAGTCGGTGGTTGAGGTTAGGGGGATGCATGATAGACTAATTTTTATTAAGTTGGTGATTGGTAAGTGCACCCTCAATGTCGTTAGCGCTTACGCGCCGCAAGCGAGCTTGAATGAGGAGGTTAAAAAGCGCTTCTAGGAGAGCTTGGACGATGTTATGCGTAGTATTACTCCCACTAAGAGGTTATTTATATGAGGGGATTTTAATCGCCACATTGGATTGGATGCTGGTGACTATGGCGGGGTGCATGGTGGCTTCGACTTTGGGGATAGGAACGGAGGAGGTTCTTCGTTGCTAGATTTTGCTAAGGCTTTTGAGCTGGTGATTGCGAATTCGAGTTTTCCGAAGAGGGAAGAGCATCTAGTAACTTTCCAGAGTTCGACTGTGAAAACTCAGATTGATTACCTCCTCCTCAGAAGGTATGATAGAGGGTTGTGCAGGGATTGCAAGGTTATCCCGGGTGAGACTCTTGCGACTCAGCATAGGCTTTTGGTAATGAACGTCGGTATTACGATAAGGAGGAAGAAGAGGTATGCTCATGGTCAACCGAGGATTAGGTGGGGAGCCTTAACTAAGGATAAATCCCAGGAGCTAGAGGGGAGGTTATTGGCTATGAGAGCATGGAGTATTAGCGAGGACGCCAGCGCTATGTGGGCTACAATGGCGAACTGCGTTAGGGAGGCGGCGAGAGAGGTGCTAGGGATTTTGAAGGGTTACTCTAGCAAGCACCTAGGCGACTGGTGGTAGAATGACGTAGTCCAAGGCAAAGTGGAGGCGAAGAAGGAAGCGTATTCAAAGTTATTAGGGAGCACATGCGAGGAGGAGAGGAGAGCGAATAGAGAAAGGTACAAGGTAGCAAGGAGGGAGGTGAAGATAGCAGTCACGGAGGCTAAAAATGCAGCGTTTGGTCGACTGTATGAGGAATTGGGGGAAAAAGGCGGGGATAAGAAGTTGTTCCGATTGGCTAGAGCTAGGGAGAGGAAGGCTAGGAATCTGGATCATGTGAGGTGAATCAAAGATGAGGATGGTAGAGTCTTGATGGGGGAGTCTCAGATTAAACAGAGATGGCAGAGGTACTTTCAGGGTCTTCTAAATGAGGAAGGGGACCGTGATATAGTGCTAGGGGATATGGGGCATTCGGAGAGGTTCCGAGACTTTAGGTATTGTAGGCGTATTAAGTTGGTGGAGGTCGTAGGGGCTTTGCTAAGATGAGTCGGGGCAGAGCGATAGGGCCAGATGAAATTCCAGTTAAGTTCTGGAAGTATGTGGGTAGAGCAGCCTTGGAGTAGCTGACTTGGATGTTTAATGTTATTTTCAGGACAAAAAGGATGCCAGATGAGTGGAAGGGGAGTATAGTGGTTCCACTGTACAAGAACAAAGGTGATATTCAGTGTTGTAACGACTATAGGGGTATCAAGCTACTTAGTCATACCATGAAAGTATGGGAGAGGGTGGTGGAGGTGAGGATGAGGAAGATAGTGTCTATATTTGTCAACAAGTTCGGGTTCATACTGGGTCGCTCGATAACGGAAGCTATACACTTATTAGGAGGTTTCTGGAACAGTACAGGGATAGGAAGAAAGATCTTCACATGGTGTTTATTGACTTGGAGAAAGCGTATGACAAGGTCCCTAGGGAGGTGCTATGGAGGTGTCTGGAGATAAAAGGTGTGTCAGTAGCTTATGTTAGAGCTATCAAGGACATGTATGATAGAGGTAAGACTAGGGTAAGGACTGTGGGAGGCGACTCAGAGCATTTCCCGGTTGTTATGGGGTTACACCAAGGATCAGCGACTAGCCCATTCCTATTTGCCTTAGTAATAGATGCTCTCACACACCATATTCAAGTGGAAGTACCATGATGTATGTTATTCTCGGATGACATACTCTTGATCGATGAGATGCGGGAAGGTGTTAATGAGAGGTTGGAGGTTTGGAGACAGGCTCTAGAGGCTAAAGGTTTCAAATTGAGCAAGACTAAGACAGAGTACCTGGAGAGCAAGTTCAGCACCGAGTCAAGAGAAGTAGGCATAGATGTGAGACTTGGATCACAGGTCATCCCCAAGAGAGGTAGTTTCAAGTACCTTGGGTCGGTTATTCAAGGGGATGGAGAGATTGACGAGGATATCATTCACCGCATAGGAATGGGATGGACGAAATGGAGGCTTGCATCTGGAGTCTTATGTGACAAGAAAGTTCCACCATTACTCAAAGGTAAGTTTTATAGGGTAGTGGTTAGACCGGACACGTTGTATGGGGCAGAGTGTTGCTCAGTTAAGAACTCTCATGTCCAAAAGATGAAGGTAGCTGAGATGAGGATGTTGAGGTTGATGTGTGGGAACACTAAGATAGATAAGATTAGAAATGAAGATATTCGGGAGAGGGTGGGTATGGCCTCTGTGGATGAAAAGATGCGGGAAGTGAGACTCAGATGGTTCGCGCACATACGGAGGAGAAGCCTGGATGCTCCGATGAGGAGGTGTGAGCTACTGGCTGTAGTAGGTACGAGAAGAGGTAGAGGATGACTTAAGAAGTATTGGGGAGAGTTGATCAGGCAAGACATGGCTCGATTGCAGATTTTTGAGGACATGGCCCTTGATAGGAATGTCTGGAGGTCGAGCATTAGGGTTGTAGGATAGAGTGGTAGTCGAGCTTCTCCTTCTCCATTCTAGGGCCGAAGCGAGTTCGAGTAGGATGGTCTTAGATGGCTTGTGTTTAATATGGAGTTCACACTAATCTTACTGTTTCCCATAGTTTTGGACTTTAGTTGCGGGTTATTATTATTTCATGTCATCTATTTTATGGTTTTTTTAGGGTGCTGTCATTATTTCTACGGTTATGTTGACGTTACTGATGAATTGTCTTTTCTTCCTTTCTTGTTTTCTTGTTTTATTTCTAGCTTCCTTAGCTGAGGGTCTATCAGAAACAGCCTCTCTACCTCATCAGGATAGGGGTAAGGTCTACATACACACTACCCTCCCTAGACCCCACCTAGTGGGACTTTACTGGGTCATCGTTGTTGTTGTTATTGTTGAGGCTGAGGGCCTGATTTGTTACGCCACGAGGTGGCTTGATATGAGGCCAAGAGCCTATTTAATTATGCCACGAGATGGCTTGTTATTGCACTTAGGCTGTAAGGAGCCCCTTAAAGAGTCTACACACACCCAGTGAGCGCGGGTACCCAGTGAGTGATCTGATATTGCCCAAGGGGCTGTTGTTGTTTCATGTTATTGCCCGAGGGGCTGATACGAGTGATTGTGAGATAGGCCGAGGGGCTGGTTCTACTGGTATTTTGCCTGAGGGGCGGATTTATGTTTCTTTCCTTTCTCTCTGTTTTCATCACTCGTTTGAACTACTGAAAGATGTTTTAAAGAGGTTTTACTGAACTAAGGTGTTTTTACGAGCTTTTACTATTTTATTGCATCGTTTTGGTTTTATACTATTTTGTTGTAGCATTATGTTGTATTTTACGTGTTCTCTTATCTCTCAGCTTCCTTTACTTTTATTACTTACGAAGTTGGCATACTCACATTACTCGCTGCACCCTGTGTGCAGATTCAGGAGTCTCGGTTCATGTTGGCGAGTGTTGATTGCCTTTCAGCAGGCTTGTTCGGAGTTGAATAGGTAGCTGCTCGGCGTTCGCAGCCTTATGATTCTCCTTCCTATATTCATTTCACATTGTACTGGCTTGATATTAGACAATATGGTGTTTTCATACTCTTAGATGGAATTTAGATACTTATGAATGGTGACCCCCTAATGTCGGGCTGTGTTTGTTTCCGCACTGTTCTATTCTACTCTATATTTTGGATTTATAGCTTATTAATGATTTTAAATGAATTATTATATCTATTTAGTTGGTTTGGGAATTTGTTCGGTTGGCCTAGTTTTACGATAGGCGCCATCATGACTAGGTCCAATTTTAGGTCGTGACAAGTTGGTACCAGAGCTAGGTTACATAGGTCTCACGAGTCATGAGTAGGTTTAGTAGAGTCTCGCGAATCGGTACGGTGACGTCTGTATTTATCCTTGGGAGGTTGCAGAACCTTTAGAAAAACTTCATATTCTTGAATTCTTGTTGTGTGAATCTGTTATTCTATTATGTCATAGATGGTGAGGACACGTGATACCAGTCGGGATGGACGACCACCAGTACTACTAGATGGGGCCACTATAGGCCAAGGACGTGGTCCATGTCGTGGTAGGGGAAGGGGTGTAACCTACACAGCAGCTAGGGCAGCACCTACAGATCTACCAGATGCCCTAGTTCATGATCAGGTCCTAATTATGGATGCTCCAGCAGCACCAGCTGTGCCCATTGTGATTCCAGGTCTTCAGGAGGCCCTGGACTAGATTCTATTAGCATGCACTGGCCTAGCTCAAGCAGTCTCAGTTACAATAGTCGCAACTACTTCTCATGCTGGGGTGGTACTTAGACTCCTGCCTTTCGCACACCTGAGCAAGTGCTGCAGGGACTTCAGACACCGGGGGCACATCCAGCCTAGCCGGATGTAGCTGTTCGGGACTATGTAGCTCATGTTATGCCATAGGACGAGCAGTGCAGGTTGGAGAGGTTTTGTAGACTTTAGCCTCCGACTTTTATTGGTACAGAAGACGAGGATGCCCAGGGTTTCTTGCATAAGTGTTAGAGGATTATTCGTACAATGGGTATTGTGAAGACCAGCGGGGTCGCATTTATTACTTTTTAGTTTTCTGGAGCTACCTTCACTTGATGGGAGGCTTATGAGAGGCGTAGGACTGTTGGTGCAGCACCTCTTACTCGGCAACATTTCTTTATTCTGTGTTTGAAGAAGTATGTGCCACAATCTCGCAGAGAGGAGCTTCGCAGGCAGTTTGAGCAGTTGCGTCAGGGAGATATAACTATGATGCAGTATGAGATGAGGTTCTCGGAGTTAGCTTGTCATGCTATTTGGTTAGTTCCTATAGATAGAGAGAGGATCAGGAGGTTCGTTGATGGCCTCATATATCAGCTTTGGATTCTCATGACCAGGGAGAGGGTGTGTGGTGCTACTTTTGAGGAGGTTTGTGACAATGCTCACAAGATTGAGTCAGTTCGTCGCCATAAGTGATAGGAGAGGGAGGCCAACAGGCCTCGAGGATCTAGTAATTATGGTGGTGCTCTTTTGAGAGGCTAGTTTCAGAACGGTAGAGGTCGTCCATTCAAACATGCTCAGTCAGCTCACCCAGGTTATCATGAGGCTTTATCGGGTCATGGTTTTCATAGTTTTTATCAAGGCCATTAATCACTCAGTGCCCTTCCAACTCAGAGTTCGTCCCGTGCTCCATCAGTTCAGGGCTCTTCGATGCCACGTGCATCTGCTAGCCATTCCTGTGCTAGGGGTTCCCTTCAGTCCCCGTCTCCAGCACTAGGGAGTTGTTATGAGTGTGGAGATTTGGGTCACATGTGGAGGCAGAGTCTTCATCATCATGGGGGTTCATCTCAGCATAGAAGTCAGCCATCGGCTTTAGCACCAGTTACTTTACCACCACCCGCCCCGCCAACTAGGGGTGGAGGTCAGTCATCTAGGGGTCGCCCCAAAGGGGAAGGTCGATCTAGTGGTGGTTAGGCCCGTTTCTGTGCACTCCCAGCTAGACACCGTGTTATAGCTTCAGATGTTGTGATTACAGGTATTGTCTTAGTATGCCACAGAGATGCCTCTGTGTTATTTGATCTCGGTTCTACTTTTTCATATATGTCATCATATTTTGCTTGTTATTTGGATATGCCCCGTGAGTCTCTTGTTTCATTTGTTTGTATATCTACTCCGGTGGGCAATACTATTATTGTAGACCGTGTGGACCGATCATGTGTAGTGACTATTGGGGGTCCGGAGACCCGAGTGGACTTGTTGTTGCTTTATATGGTGGATTTCGATGCGATTTTGGGCATGGATTGGCTATCTCTGTATCGTGCTATTTTGGACTGCCATGCTAAGATAGTGACATTGGCTATGTCGGGTATGCCATGGATTGAGTGGCGAGGTTCGACTATTTTTGTCCCCAGTAGGGTGATTTCGTTCTTGACGGCCCAACGGATGGCTGGGAAGGGTTGTCTTTCATACTTGGCCTTTGTGAGGGATATCAGTGTAGAGACTCATGGTATTGATTTTGTTCCTATTGTGAGAGATTTTCCCAATGTGTTTCCTGTAGACCTGTCAGGCATGCCATTGGATAGTGATATGAATTTTGGTATTGATATGGTGCCGGGCACTCAGCCCATTGTTATTCCACCATATTGTATGACATCGGCGGAGTTGAAAGAGTTGAAGGGGCATCTTCAGCAACTCCTTGATAAGGGGTTCATTCGGCCTAGTGTGTCTCCTTGGGGTGCGCCTGTTCTATTTATGAAGAAGAAGGATGGCACGATGAGGATATGTATTAATTATAGGAAGTTGAATAAAGTAACAATCAATAATAAGTATCCTTTTCCTCATATCGATGATTTGTTTGACCAGCTTCAAGGAGCGAGAGTGTTCTCCAAGATTGATCTCTGTTCAGGTTATCACCAGTTGAAGATCAGGGACTTGGATATTCTTAAGACAACTTTCAGGACCCGATATGGTCATTATGAGTTCCTGGTGATGTATTTTGTGTTGACTAATACCCCAGCAATGTTTATGCATTTGATGAACAACGTGTTTCTGCCTTATTTCAACTCGTTTGTTGTAGTTTTCATTGATGATATTCTAGTGTATTCGTATAGTTAAGAGGAGCACGTGGAGCATTTGACAGTTGTGTTGCATAGATTGAGGGAGGAGAAGCTTTATCCATGTTCTCCAAGTGTGAATTTTAGCTAGGTTAAGTGGATTTCTTGGGGCATGTGGTTTCCAATGAGGGTATTCAGGTTGATCCAAAGAAGATAGAGGCATTTTGAAGTTGGCCTAGATTGTCCTCAGCCATAGAGATTTGCAGTTTTCTTAGTTTGGTGGGTTATTACCAGCGGTATGTTCAGGGATTTTCATCTATCGCATCACCCTTGAACAAGTTGATTCAAAAGGGTGCTCCTTTCGTGTGATCGGACGAGTGTGAGGAGAGCTTTCAGAAGCTCAAAACTGACTTGACCACAGCTCCAGTGTTAGTTTTGCCATCAGTTTCAGGTTCATATACCATGTATTGTGATGCTTCGAGAGTTGGTATTGGGTGTGTGTTGATGCAGGAGGGTAGAGTTATTGCTTATGCTTCTCGT
This sequence comes from Nicotiana glauca, assembly GCA_026770625.1. NCBI lineage: Eukaryota > Viridiplantae > Streptophyta > Magnoliopsida > Solanales > Solanaceae > Nicotiana > Nicotiana glauca. The sequence continues at coordinate 95,698 of MU715943.1, read as the reverse complement.
CAGTTGAATCCCCATGAGAAGAACTACCATGTTCATGATTTGGAGTTGGCTGCCATTGTTCACGCGTTAAAGATTTGGAGGCATTACTTTGTATGGTGTGTCATGGGAGGTTTTTACGGATCATCGTAGCCTCCAGCAGTTGTTCTAGCTGAAGGATCTCAATTTGAGGCAGTGGAGATGGTTGGAGCTCGTAAAGGGCTATAATATCACTATTGTGTACCATCCGGGGAAGGCCAATATAGTGGCTGATGCCTTGAGTAGGAAAGCGGTGAGTATGGGGAGTCTGCCGTATATTCCTATTTGGTAGATACCTCTTTCAGTTGATGTTTATCCCTTGGCCAATCGGTTCGTGAGGTTACATATTTTAGAGCCCATTCGAGTATTGGCTTGTGTAATTTCTTGGTCTTCCTTATTTGATCGCATAAGAGAGCGCCAGTATAATGATCCTCATTTGCTTGTCCTTAAGGATAGAGTTCAGCACGACGATACCAGAGATATAACTATTGGTGATGATGAGGGTGTTGAGGATGCAGGGCCAGACCCAATGTAGATGGTCTTCCGGAGTTGATTCTAGAGGAGGCTCATAGCTCATGATATTCTATTCATCCGGGTGCCACGAAGATGTATCAGGATCTGAGACAGCATTATTATTGGAGAAGAATGAAGAAGGACATTATAGGATTTGTAGCTCGGTGTCTCAATTGTCAGCAGGTGAAATATAAGCATCAGAGACCGGGTAGCTTGTTTCAGCAGATGGATATTCCTGAATAGAAGTGGGAGCGGACCACTATGGACTTTATAGTTCGGCTCCCACGGACTTTGAAGAAGTTCGATGCTATTTGGGTGATTGTTGATCGGTTGACCAAGTCCGCGCACTTCATTCCTGAGTGTACTACCTATTCTTTAGGGTGGTTGGCAGAGATATATATTTGGGAGATTTTTTGTTTGCATGGTGACCCAGTTTCAATCATTTCAGATAGGGACACTCAGTTTACTTCACAGTTTTGGAGTCTTTGCAATGAGAGTTGAGTACTCAAGTTGAGTTGAGCATAGCTTTTCACCCTCAAATGGACGGGCAGTCCGAGCGCACTATTCAGATATTGGAGGACATGTTGCGCGCTTGTGTCATTGATTTTGGAGGGTCATAGGATCAATTTCTACCACACACAGAGTTTGCTTATAGCAACAATTACCAGTCGAGTATTTAGATGGCTCCATATGAGGCTTTATATGGGGTGCGGTGTAGATCTCCGGTCGATTGGTTTGAGCCGGGTGAGGCTAGGAAGTTGGGTACAGACTTGGTGTAGGATGCTTTAGACAATGTGAAGGTGATTCAGAAGAGGCTTCGTACAGCACAATCGAGACAAAAGAGTTATGCTGACATGAAGGTTCGGGATGTGTCCTACATAGTTGGTAAGAAGGTTCTGTTGAAGGTTTCTCCCATGAAGGATGTTATGAGATTTGGGAAGAAGGGTAAATTGAGTCCTCGGTTCATTGGGCCTTTGAGGTGCTTCAGAGGATTGGGGAGGTGGCTTATAACCTTTCTTTGCCGCCCAGATTATCGAGTGTGCATCCGGTATTTTATGTTTCTATGCTCTAAAAGTATATTGGCGATCTGTCTCATGTTTTGAATTCCAGCTTAGTTTGGTTACATGATGATTTGACTTATGATGTGGAGCCAGTAGCTATTTTGGAGCGTTAGGTTCGAAAGTTGAAGTGAAAGGATATAGCTTCAGTAAAAGTACAGCGGAGAGGTCGGCCCATGGAGAAGGCTACCTGAGAGACCGAGAAGGAGATGTGGAGCATATATCCTCACCTATTTAAGGCTTCAGGTATGTTTCTTGACTCGTTCGAGGACGAACGTTGGTTTAAAAGGCGGAGGATGTAACGACCTGGCCGGTCGATTTATGAATTACCGATATATTTCCCCTATTTCTGCTTCTTATTGTCTTGTTCAGCTGTATTATGTGATATTGGGTTGGTTGGTTTGGGTTCGGAGAGGTTTTGGTAAGGTTTGAAATACATAGTCTCTTATAAGTAAGCTTAAGTTGAAAAACCAAGTGGATATTGACTTGTGTGAAAAAGGGCTTGGATTTGAATCCCGATGGTTCGAATAGCTTCAGAAAGTGATTTGGGACTTAGGACCGTGATCGTAATGTGTCTTGGAGGTCCGTTGTAGATTTAGGCTTGAATTGACGAAATTAGAATTTTGGCATTTTTCGATTGATAAGTAAGATTTTGATAGGGGTCGGAATGGAATTTCGAAAATTGGAGTAGGTCTGTTGTTTCATTTGTGACGTGTGTGCAAAATTTCAGATCATTCGGACGAGGTTTGATAGACTTTTTGATCGAAAGCGGAATCTGGAAGTTTTCGCAATTCTTAGGCTTGAATCTGATGTCAATTTGGTGTTTTGATGTTGTTTTGAGCGTTCCAAAGGTTGGAACAAGTTTGAGTGAGGTTATGGGATATGTTGGCATGTTTGGTTAAGGTCCCAAGGGCCTCGAGTAAGTTTCGGAATATGTTGTTTGGTGTTGCAGGCTTTTGGCCTTCGCGTTCGCGATGGATGTCTCGCGTTCACGAAGGGTTGGGATGCGAGGCAGTAGAGTTGGACTTCGCATTCGTGAAGGGCTGAGGTCAGTGGTCATCACGTTCGCAAGGGTTTTGCTGCATTCGCATAGAGGAAAGGTGAGCAGCTGGGATCCTGGAGAATTATTTTTCGCGTTCTCGAGAGGGTCATCGCGTTCGCGATGCTTTGATGAGCTGAAGCTTTGCATTTGCCTTAGGTGTGTCACGTTTGTGACGAAGGAATAAGTGGTCAACATTAGTTTGTGCTTCACGAACACAAGGCGTTGACCGCGTTCCCGAAGAAGGAATGTGAATAGCTGGGCAGAATGTTTAAAACACCATTTCCGCGATTTAGGGTCTAAGTTTCACCATTGTTGAGTGATTTTGAAGCTTTTTAACGAGGATTGAAGAGGGAATCAAGAGGAAACACTTGGAGGTAAGCTTTTTCACCATCGCGGTCTAGAGCTTGGACCAGATAGGGGTAAGTAATGATTATAAATGTTGTCCTAAGGGTATGAAACCCCGGATTTCACATCGTTGTGCTCCTTTGATGTAACGCACACGCTAGATGATGAGCGTGGGGTCGTGCACCTTGGGAATTGTAAATTGGTCCATCCCGTACGATTGTTAAGTCGCGTATTTGATTGAAAATTATTTGATATCATTTTTTAGGAAAGTATTACCATGTTTTGGGCTTAATGCCATATTTGAGCCTCGTGCTAACTGTTTTGGACCCTTAGGGGATTTTTACTACTATTCCTCACTATTTTGGTTTTGTATTTGTACTTAGTCTTGCTGTATTATATTGTTTTCATAACTCAACTATATTTACTCCGTTTTAGTATTTTAAATGACATTTTGGGCTGAGTATCATGTTTTACTATTGCTCGAGTGGCCTGAGACTTAGTGAGGCTGAGGGCCTGTATTGTAAAGATCTTATGGGATCGGGTTGCACGCTGTAGCAAATTGTTACCGATTCAGTATTATGAGGCCAAGGGCCTGATTTGTTATGCCACGAGGTGGCTTGATATGAGGCCAGAAGCCTGTTTAATTATGCCACAAGATGGATTGTTATTGCGCTTGGGCTGTAAGGAGCCCCGCAAGGAGTCTACACACCCCCAGTGAGCATGGGTACCTAGTGAGTGATCTAATATCACCCAAGGGGTTGTTGTTGTTTTATGTTATTGCCCGAGGGGCTGGTTCTATTGGTATTTTCCCCGAGGGGCTGAGTTATGTTTCTATCCTTTCTTCCTATTTTCATCACTCATTTGAACTACTGAAAGATGTTTTACTGAACTAAGGTGTTTTTGCGAGCTTTTACTGTTTTATTGCATCGTTCTGGTTTTATACTGTTTGTTGTAGCATTATGTTGTATTTTGCATGTTTTCTTATCTCTCAGCTGCCTTTACTTTTATTACTTACTGTGTTGGCATACTCACATTACTCTTTGCACCATGTGTGCAGATTCAGGAGTCTCAGGTCACGCTAGTGAGTGTTGATTGCTTTCCAGCATGCTTGTTCGAGGTTGACTAGGTAGCTGCTCGGCGTTCACAACCCAATGCTTCTCCTTCCTATCTTCATTTCACATTGTACTTGCTTGATATTAGACTATGTTGTCTTTTCATGCTCTTAGACGGAGTTTAGATTCTCATGACTAGTGATACCCCAATGTCGGACTGTGTTTGTTTCCGAAATATTCTATTCTACTCTATATTTTGGGATTTATAGCTTATTAATGATTTTAAATGAATTATTATATCTGTTTAGTTTTTTTGAATATTTGTGTCGGCTGGCCTAGTTTCACGATAGGAGCCATCACGATCAGGTCGGATTTAGGGTCGTGACACTCTGTTAATTATGCACATAATCATCGTATATACTAGTTTTTCTAGATTCTTGTGATGTATTTATTTATGGGTTGTTCATGTTAATATAGTAAGTATTAATTCATCAATCTCGCTACTACCTCGGCGAGGTTAGTCTTGGTACTTACTGAGTGAATTGGGTTGGTTGTACTCATATTATACTTTTTCGCATTTTGTGTGTTGGTACCATCAAAGCTGAGAAGTAGATTTGCAGCTATGCCACGGAGACTCGAGGTAGTACAGCCTATCCATCTGCATGCTTCGAAGTCACGCGCTAAATGTTGAATAACTAAAATATTCCCAAACCTTTGACAGACTTTTATACCCTTTCAAAGGTAAATTAATTTTAAAAATATTAACCCTAAAGGGTGAAATTGTAATATAAGTAATCATGCCATACTATTTTTACTTGGACAACAATACTGGTAAAGAATTTGCCTGAAATGCACTAAAATTATTGGTTATTTCAGTCAGTGATGTATTTATTTTAGACCATTATGTTTTGACACTGTTAGAGCTCATGTACTCGTTGACAGTAGTTTGTGGGGGTTGTACTACTGTTTTGCAAATTTTTATTGGTTTTAGACTTGCTTATGCTATAAATCTCATTTAGACTCAATATAATGCTTCATTTCTGCTATTTTGATGGTTGTTTGATTGGTTCGCCCAGCCGGTATGTTAGGTGTCATGCTATTACGACTGTTGGTGGAATTTAAAATCGTAACATTTCACGTGACATTGTTATCACCTAGGGTGTCAAAGAAGTTTTACTTGACCACAAATTTTAAAATATTTTTAAATATTTTGTAGCTTGCGGTTTTTTTATATATTTTAAAAGATTTGTGAATTATAAATTTCTATTCACAAGATCGATTAAAATATTTTGATCATCGTTGCACAATTTCCTCCCCATCATATGGAATGAAAGGAATAATATATTGCAACTGACTTAGCTAAATATGGAGGTATTTTTGCGTCTTTTTATAGCTTGACGTTATATCTTGCACTTTTTTTTTTGCTTCTTCAAACATTACATTCAAGGTACTATAGTCAAACTTCTATAACAGTTTCGTTTATTTTGATATTTTTTGATTTTTGTAATGAATGATTGTTATACACTTATAACAGTATTTGAAGGTTAAATTTCTTTGACTGTTATATACGAAAATTGTCCAAAAAACAAATTAATGTTACATGTTGAAAATAATAAAAAAAATTATTCAAATTTAAACCTCAAAATTTATGCATATTTTACTATTTAAATATTTTAAAAAGTTAATACATTATTGACAAACTCATAACTAAATGTACAAGGATTTAAACTCTAAGACATACATTATAAAGCTGCTTGAAAATTAAATTCTTTCATGATTGATGGAAGAACTCGGTAGTTACAGCTTATTTCGTAGATTTCAATCTATTACTGGCGATCAAATGATTAGCAAAACTTTTTGTCTAAACTTTTAGCAAAAGCATATTTGAAAATATATAGGCATATCTTTTCATAAAATTGAATTAACTCTTTAACTATGAAGTATGTACTAACACAATATTTTTTTTATCATAAGTGGTACATTAAAACTTCAAAATATTTTATCAAATTTGTATGCTTGTTATTGGTAATCTTAGAAATTCTACATGACCGTTACAGAGGGGTAACTTTATAAATAACGTACTGTTATAAAAATGGTTATCGTTATTACATGAAAAAAAATTATAGAGAAATTAAATATAACATAAAAATTAATTTTTAGAAAATATTATTGTTACAATAAACTGCTATTATAAAAAGATATTGTTATACAAAAATCTCATCGTGTATATATATCTTAGAAAAGTCAATCCATGTAATAACCTTTTGTAGTATGAACAAAAGTTTCCTTTTTACCATCAAAACAAAAAGGAAGCATATTTCGTTATACATATAGACAAATTAGCTAAACCCCAAGCGAGAAGAAGCTCTTATTTCTCATTGTTTTAAACATGGTTTTCATCATGATTCACCTAAGTCGAGCCTCTCAAAGACCAATGTTGATAGTGTCACGAGCCGAAAATCCCACCCTCGGAATCGTGATGGTGCCTAGTATTTCACTTGTTAGACAAGCCAATGTTAGAGTAATTTATCCATTTTAACACTTCAAATTAAATAATAATAATAACAAAGAATCCGAAATAACTGAAATAAATTCTGAGGTAATGAGCGGAAAACATAACAACTGAAATCTCTAATACAGTATGAATCTAGTGTCACAAGTGCACAAGCTACTATAATACTATAGATAAAGGAATAAAAGTAAAGCTGTATGAAAAAAATACACAACTAAGATAAAGTGGGAGGGGACATCTATAACGACCCGGCCGATCGCTTTTGGAATTTACGCCCCGATTCCCCACTAACTGCTTCCCCTAAGTTCATTTCTGCTATTTTGGTTTGCCGGGACGTTCGGTGTAAGGATTCGGAGTGTTTTGGGACACTTAGTCCCTAAATGAGAGTTTAAGTGTTGAAAAATGGTCCGTAGTCAGAATAGTTCTGATAGTTCCATTAGCTCCGTTAGGTGATTTGGGGTTGTGAGCGTGTTCGGAATGTATTTTGGAAGCTCGTAGCTCATTTAGGCTTGAAATGCCGAAGTTTGAATTTTTGAAATTTCCGGTCTGGTAGTGAGTTTTTTATCCAAGGTTTGAAATGGAGTTTCGAAAGTTGCAGTAGCTCCGTCATGTCATTTGAGATGTGTGTGTAAAATTTCAGGTCATTCGGATGAGGTTTGGTTAGGTTTTTGATCGAAAGCGTGTTTTCTTGGAATTTGAAGTTCTTAGGCTTGAATCTTTGATTAATTCATATTTTCGGCGTTATTTTAGGTGTTTTAAGGATTGGTACAAGTTTAAACAATGTTATTGGATTTGTCCGTAGGTTTGGTTGAGGTCCCGGGGGCCTCAGGTGCTCAACGGAGCAATATTGAGTTGTAGAAAATTGCAGATTTTTGTCCAAGTCTGTTGCAGAACTTTCTTCTCTACGATCGCAGGTGACCCTATGCGATCGCATAGTGTAAATTCGGAGGGTGGTATTTTTGTTCTACGCGATCGTATTTCCTGGTATGCGATTGCGGAAGTCAGCTTTTCCCTTCACTGCGTTCGCATTCCCTTCCCCCGCGATCGCATAAGGCTGCGCTCTCTTCTTCTACGATCGCAAGCCTTTCCCTGCGTTCGCATAGGCCAATTTTTGGGCCTTTAAAATTTTACTCTACGTGATCGCATCCCATTTCATGCGATCGCATTGAACAAACCACTGGGCACTATTAAACATTTCAAAATCCGAGGGTTTGTCATTTTCTTCAAAATACAAGTTTGGGAGCTCAGATTTGGGAGCAATTTCGAAGGTTTTTCAAAGAAACTACTAGGTAATGATTCTCTACTCCCTTAAGCCTAAAACCCACTAATCTAATCACAATTTCCTCCTTAATTTCGGATTTTTAGATGAAAAATTGGGTGAAAAGCATTTGACCTCCAATTTGGGAGATTTTTATATGGTTAGATTAGTGAGAGTGCGAGGGTTCTGAAAATATATAAATTATTCGATTCCGAGACATTGGCTGGAGGGGAATTTTGATAATTTTACCTATTTTGTGCCCTAGCTTTAAATTTAATAGTGGAATCAGTTGTTTGCAATATTATTTACGATGTGTAATTGAATTGAATAGATTTGGACCATTTGGAGTCGGATACTCGTGACAAAAGCGTGGTTCCTAGTGATATTGAGCCGGTTCGAGGTAAGTAGCTTGTCTAACCTTGTGTGGGGGACCTTTCCCCTTAGGATTGTTATTTGATATTTGAGTGCCTTGACGTGAGGTGACGAGCGCGTACTTGAGCCGATTGATAAAATTTTGGTTTTTACTTAAGCTATGGAAATTTAGTTCTTATTCTTATTTGCTTTATTCTATTTGAAGCTATGACTGTGCTAGATTAGAAAAAAGCATGCTTAGCTGATTTGACTGTCTAATTGCTTAAGTTGTTTTGACTGCACTACGTGAAACATGCTATGCTAGTCATATCTGTTGTTTATCTTTCATACTTCATTCCTTGGTTGTTTCTGGCTATGGTTGCGTATTTACATTGGGACTACGAATGTGGGATTCCGGTAGCTCCCCCTCCCCCTTGTCTGTTTACTTTGGGACTACGGGTTCGATTCCCGGTAGATCCCCCTGCACTTTTACTTTGCGACTACGGGACGGTATCCCGGGAGATCCCCCTGCACATTGATGGTTGGACTACGGGACAGTATCCTGGGAGATCCTTCGATTTGGTACATCAATTGGACTACGGGACGGTATCCCGGGAGATCCACTGGACAGTTGAGGAAAGGGCTACAGGACGGTATCCTGGGAAACCCTCATTGGTATCTTTGACATTGAGCTGTGTTTACTCTGTCTTTGTAGTTGTTATTGCCTCGTTGACCTGCCTTATTTCACTACTGTATTTATTATTTTTGTCAGATTATTATACTATTAATTATTAGTATCATTATATTTTGGTCAGTAGGGCCCTGACCTTCCTCGTCATTACCCAACCGAGGTTAGGCTTGGCACTTACTGAGTACCGCTGTGGTGTACTCATGCCCTTTCTGTGCATGTTTTTTATGAGCAGATCATCCAGGTACCTCTACCCAGGCGCACTATCGGTGAGGAATGAGGACTACGGAGACTTCGAGGTAGATCTGCTGCGTCCACAGACCGACGAGTCTCCCTCTTACTCTATCTATATTACTTAGTTTTCTTTCTTCAGGTTGTTAGATATTCTGGAGTTTGGAGTCCTTACTATACACTTCCGTAGCCTGTGTTGCCCGTGAGTTTCTGAGTTTTGGGAATTGTTTTAGACTTATGATATTGAGTTGTACATGCTGAGCGGCATTTATTACATTTTCCTCTAGATGTTTAATTTGATTTTCTCTATTTTTCTGTAATTATTATATATTTCCGCAATATTAGGCTTACCTGGTCATGGGGACCAGGTGCCTTCATGACATGGTCACAGTTGGTGAACTAGGGTCGTGACAAGTTGGTATCAGAGCTCTAGGTTCATAGTAGTCACGAAACACAGGCCGGTTTATTAAAGTCTCGTTGATCGGTACAGAGACGTCTGTATTTATCTATGATAGGCTATGTAACTATTTAGGAAAAGTCTTCATTTCATTTGAATTCCTTGTCGTGCGATATTTTGACATCAGTTCTAAACTTTTGTCTTCTATTATCTCACAGATGGTGAGAACACGTGCTACACGAGATAACCAGGCACCCGCGCCCCCTGCTGCAGCCGTTAGAGGCGGGGGCCAGGGTAGAGCTTGAAGACGCGCACGCGGTGTAACTAGAGCACCCACGCGAGCTGCCGCCAAAGTACCACCAGCAGACCCAGTTGGAGCCCAGGCACCTGGTACACCTACCACTGCCACTACTACTCCAGCGCTCCAGGAGACTTTGGCTCAGTTCATGAGCATGTACACCACCTTAGCTCAGGCAGGGTTGCTTCCCCTTGCTGCAGCCACATCCCAGGCTGGGGGAGGAGCATAGACTCCCGCCGTCCGCACTCCTGAGCAGCGAATGCAGGTTGAGCAGGTTCCCGAGATTATTCCCGCATCGCCTGTAGCACCAGTTCAGCCCGAGGATGGGTCAGCTGCTTCAGAGGATGAGCAACGGAGACTAGAGAGGTTCAAGAAATATGATCCCCCAGTTTTCAATGGCTTAGCATCAGATGATGCCTTGGGATTTTTGGAGAAGTGTCATCGTATTCTTCGAACTATGGGCATTGTGGAGTCCAGCAGGGTTTCTTTAAGTGATTTTCAGCTTCGGGGAGCCGCCTATGATTGGTGGAGTACTTATGAGTTAGACAATCCAGTCGAGGCTGCTTCACTGACTTGGACCCAGTTCTCGGACATGTTTATGAGAGAGTTTGTTCCCCATATCCTCAGGGATACATGGCGTGCGGATTTTGAGCACTTGTGCCAGGGTGCTATGACAGTTTCAGAGTATACCATCCACTATACCATGTTGGCCAGGCATGCACCGGCCTTTGTTTCCACAGTTCGGGAGAGAGTTCGCAGGTTCATCTAGGGTCGTATTCCACCCATCAGATCTAGCGTGGCTCGAGAGTTGGATATAAACATTCCTTATCAACAGGTCGTGAGCATTGCTAGGAGGATTGAAGGTATGCTCGCCAGGGAGCAAGGGGAGAGGGAGGCCAAGAGGTCTTGAGAGTCACTACTCTGGTGCCCGTACCCCATCAGCAGGTCGTTATGGCAGAGGTTATTCTGGTCGCCCTGTACATTCAGCTTTACCAGCAGCCGGCAGTACTCTAGCTCCGCCCATACCTCAGGAGCCTTATTATGCACCTCCAGTTTCTAGCGCGCCTCCTGCACCGGGTACTTCCAGAGGTCAGTCCAGCAGGCCTAGCCCCAGCCAGTCACAGCCACCGCGTCCTCCCAGGGCTTAGTCCGAGTGTGGCGATACACGTCATATGGTTAGGGACTACCCCATACTGTGTAGGGGTGCATCTTCACAGACTGCTCAGCCACAGTGGACTCCTCAAAGTTCTCAGGCCATGATCACAGCTCCAGCTGCTGCCCCACCTGGCCAGCCAGCCAGGGGCGGAGGTCGGGGAGATAGAGGTCTCCCTCGAGAGAGGGGTCGGGCCAGATATTATTGTATTCCTGCTCGCACTGAGGCTGTTGCCTCCGATTCTGTCATCATAGGTATTATACTGGTTTGTCACAGAGAGGCATCGGTTCTATTCGATCAAGGCTCTACTTATTCCTATGTGTCTTCTTATTTTGCTCCGCATTTGGGTGTGCATCGGGATTCTTTGAGTGTCCCCGTTTATGGTTCTACTCCTGTAGGAGATTCTCTTGTTGTGGACCGCATTTATCGATCATGTTTGGTTACTATTCGTGGTTTCTGAGACCAACGCGGATTTATTGTCACTCGGTATGGTTGACTTTGATATTATTCTGGGCATGGACTGGTTTTCGCCCCATCATGCTATTCTTGATTGTCACGCCAAGACTGTGATGCTGGCTATGCCAGGTATTACATGTATTGAGTGGAGTGGTACTTTAGATCACACTCCCAGTAAAGTTATCTGTTTTCTTAAAGCTCAGCGTATGATTGAGAAGGGGTGTTCCGCGTATTTCTCTTATGTGAGAGATGTCAGTGTTGATACCCCTTCTGTTGATTCAGTTCCAGTGGTACGGGATTTCCTCGATGTGTTTCTATCAGATCTTCCGGGCATGTCGCCCGATAGAGACATTGATTTTGGCATTGTTCTGTTGCCGGGCACTCGGCCCATTTCCATTCCTCCGTATCGCACGGGTCCTCCTGAGTTGAAGGAGTTGAAGGATCAATTGCCGAAATTGCTTGGTAATGGTTTTATTTGACCCGGTGTTTCACCATGGGGTGCTCCTATCTTGTTTGTGAAGACGAATTATGGTTCTATGCGTATGTGCATTGATTATTGCCAGCTGAACAAAGTTACAGTGAAGAATCATTATCCTTTGCCTCGTATTGATGACCTGTTTGACCAGCTTCAGGGTGCACAGGTGTTTTCCAAGATTGATTTGCTCTCAGGTTACCATCAGTTGAAGATTCGGAAGCCAGATATCCCGAAGACTGCCTTCAGGACTCGGTATGGTCATTACGAGTTCCTTGTTATGTCATTCGGGCTGACTAATGCCCCAGCAGCTTTTATGCATTTGATGCACAATGTGTTTAGGCCATATCTTGACTCATTCATTATTGTTTTCATTGATGATATTCTGGTGTATTCCCGGAGTTGGGAAGATCATGAGCATCACCTCAGGACAGTGCTTCAGACCCTGAGAGAGAAGAAATTATATGCAAAGTTCTCAAAATGTGAGTTTTGGTTGAGTTAGGTGGTATTCCTAGGCCACGTGGTATCGAGTGAGGGCATTCGGGTGGATCCGAGGAAGGTGGAGGTCGTGCAGAGTTGGCCCAGGCCCTCCTCAGCTACAGAGATTCGCAGTTTTCTTGGCTTGGCGGGTTATTACCGTCACTTTGTGGAGGGGTTTTCATCGATTGCGGCCCCTATAACTAGATTGACCCAAAAGGGTGCCCCATTTTAGTGGACAGAGGAGTGTGAGGCGAGCTTTCAAAAGCTTAAGACAGCTTTGACTTCGGCCCCAATCTTGATGCTGCCTACCGGTTCGGGGTCTTATACAGTTTATTGTGATGCCTCACATGTTGGAATTGGAGCGATGTTGATGCAGGACGGTAGGGTGATTGCCTACACGTCCAGACAGTTGAAGATACATGAAAAGAGTTACAGTGTCCACGACCTTGAGTTAGCTGCTATTGTTCATGCCTTGAAGATCTGGTGTCATTATTTGTACGGGGTGCCTTGTGAGATCTATACCGACCATTGGAGTTTGCAGCACTTACTCAAGCAGAAGGACCTGAATATGCGTTAGAGGAGATGGTTAGAGTTGTTGAAGGATTATGATATCACTATCCTATATCACCCGGGCAAGGCCAATGTGGTGGCAGATGCCTTAAGTCACCGGGCAGAGAATTTGGGTGGTTTGGCATATGTACTAGCTTCAGAAAGACCGATGGAGATGTATGTTCAGGCCCTAGCCAGTCAGTTCGTGAGATTGGATCTCTCGGAGCCCAGTCGGGTCCTAGCCTGTGTGGTTTTTTGGTCTTCCCTATTTGACCGTATCAAGGAGTGGCAGTATGATGACCCTCATTTGCTTGTCCTTCAGGACACGGTCCAGCGTGGTGATGCCAGAGATGTGACCATCGGGGATGATGGGGTATTGAGGATGCAGGGCCGGATTTGTGTGCCCAATGTTGATGATCTTCGAGAGTTAATTCTAGTAGAGGCCCATAGTTCGCAGTATTTCATCCATCCGGGTGCCGCGAAGATGTATCAGTACTTGAGGCAGCACTATTGGTGGAGGCAGATGAAGAAGGATATAGTGGATTATGTGTCTAGATGCCTCAACTGCGAATAGGTGAAGTATGAACACCAGCGTCCGGGTGGGTTGCTTCAGCAGATAGAGATTCCGAAGTGGAAGTGGGAGCGTATCACCATGGACTTTGTATTTAGACTTCCTCGGACCTTGAAGAAGTTTGATTCCATTTGGGTCATTGTGGATCGACTGACCAAGTCTGCTCATTTCATTCCTTTGTGTACCATTTATTCATCAGAGCGATTGGTGAAGATTTATATCACGGAGATCGTTTGTTTGCATGGTATTCAAGTTTCTATCATTTCAAACAGAGGTACTCAGTTTACATCGCGGTTCTGGAGAGCAATACGGCAGGAGTTAGGCACTCGGGTGGAGTTGAGCATAGCATTTCACCCCCAGACGGATGGACAGTCCGAGAGCACCATTCAGATTCTGAAGGATATGCTCCGTGCGTGCGTGATTGAGTTTGGAGGGTCTTGGGATCATTTCTTGTCATTGGCGGAGTTTGCTTATAAAAACAGTTATCAGTCCAGCATTCAGATGGCACTGTATGAGGCTTTATATGGTAGGAGGTGTAGATCTCCGGTGGGTTGGTTTGAGCCGGATGAGGCCAGGCTATTGGGCACAGAGATGGTTCAGGATGCATTGTAGAAGGTTAAGGTGATTCAGGATAGACTCCGTATAGCCCAGTCCAGACAGAAGAGTTACGCGGATAGGAAGGTTCGTGATGTTTCATATATGGTTGGTGAGCGGGTTCTGCTTCGGGTATCGCCTATGAAAGGCGTTATGAGGTTTAGGAAGAAGGGAAAGCTGATTCTGAGGTTTATTGGCCCTTTTGAGATCTTGAGGTGAGTTGGGGAGGTTGCTTATGAGCTTGCCTTACCTCCCAGCCTAGCTGGAGTTCTATTTCATGTTTTGGTGCTCCGGAGATATTACGGTGATCCGTCGCACGTGTTGGATTTCAGTTCAGTCCAGTTGGACAAGGTTCTATCCTATGTTGAGGAGCTAGTGGCTATTTTGGACAAGCAGATCAGAAAGTTGAGGTCAAAGAACATAGCTTCAGTGAAGGTCCAGTGGCGGGTTCAGCCGGCTGAGGAGGCGACTTGGGAGACCTAGCAGGATATGCGCAGCCAGTACCCTCATTTTTTTTACCACTTCAGGTATGTTCTCTATGCTCGTTCGAGGACGAACGAATGTTTAAGTTAGGAGGATGTAATGACCCGGATGGTCGTTTTTGGAATTTACGCCCCGATTCCCCATTAACTGTTTCCCCTAAGTTCATTTCTGCTATTTTGGTTTGCCGGGATGTTCGGTGTTAGGATTCGGAGTGTTTTGGGACACTTAGTCCCTAAATGAGAGCTAAGTGTTGAAAAATGATCCTTAGTCAGAACAGTATGAAGACAACCTCGGAATGGAAATCTGATGGTTCCATTAGCTCCGTTAGGTGATTTCGGGATTGGGAGCATGTTCGGAATGTATTTTGGAAGCTCGTAGCTCATTTAGGCTTGAAATGCCGAAGTTTGAATTTTTAAAATTTCCGGTCTAGTAGTGAGTTTGATCCGAGGGTCGAAATGGAATTTTGGAAGTTGCAGTAGCTCCTTCATGTCATTTGGGATGTGTGTGCAAAATTTCAGGTCATTCGGACGAGGTTTGGTTAGGTTTTTGATTGAAAGCGTGTTTTGTTGGAATTAGAAGTTCTTAGGCTTGAATCTTTGATTAATTCATATTTCCGGCGTTATTTTAGGTGGTTTAAGGATTGGTACAAGTTTGAACGATGTTATGGGATATTTCCGTAGGTTTGGTTGAGGTCCCAGGGGCCTCGGGTGCGTTTCGGGTGCTCAACGGAGCAATATTGAGCTGTAGAAAATTGCAGATTTTTGTCCTCGTCTTTTGCAGAACTTTCTTCTCTGCGATCGCCGGTGACCCTATGTGATCGCATACTGTAAATTCGGAGGGGGGTATTTTTGTTCTACGCGATCGCATTTCCTGGTATGTGATCACGGAAGTCAGCTTTTCCCTTCACTGCGTTTGCATTCCTTTCCCCCGCGATTGCATAAGGCTGCCCTCTCTTCTTCTGTGATCGCAGGCCTTTCCCTGCGTTCGCATAGGCCAATTTTTGGGCCTTTAAAATTTTACTCTACGCGATTGCATCCCATTTCATGCGATCGCATTGAACAAACCACTAGGCAGTATTAAACATTTCAAAATTCGAGGGTTTGCCATATTCTTCAAAATACAAGTTTGGGAGCTCGGATTTGGGAGCAATTTCAAAGGTTTTTCAAAGACAACTACTGGGTAATGATTCTCTACTCCCTAAAGCCTAAAAGCCACTAATCTAATCACAATTTCCTCCTTAATTTTGGATTTTTGGATGAAAATTTAGGTGAAACTTCATTGGCTAAACTATTGAGTTTTGAGTGGACATTTGACCTTCGATTTGGGAGATTTTTATATGGTTAGACTCGTCAGAGTACGAGGGTTCTAAAAATGTAAAAATTATTCGATTCCGAGATGTTGGATGGAGGGGCATTTTGGTCATTTTACCTATTTTTGCGCCCTAGCTTTAAATTTAATAGTGGAATCAGTTGTTTGCAATATTATTTACGATGTGTAATTGAATTGAATAGATTTGGGCCATTTGAAATCGGATAATCGTGGCAAAGGCGTGGTTCCTAGTTATATTGAGCCCATTCGAGGTAAGTGGCTTGTCTAATCTTGGGTGGGGGACCTTTCCCCTTAGGATTGCTATTTGATATTTGAGTTCCTTGTACGTGAGGTGACGAGCGTGTACTTGAGCCGATTGATAAAATTCCAATTTTTACTTAAGCTATGGAAATTTAGTTCTTATTCTTATTTGCTTTATTCTATTTGAAGCTATGACTTGTGCTACATTAGAAAAAAACATGCTTAGTTGATTTGATTGTCTAATTGCTTAAGTTGTTTTGACTGAACTACGTGAAGCATGCTAGGCTAGTTCTATCTGTTGTTTGTCTTTCGTACTTCATTCCTTGGTTATTTCTGGCTGTGGTTGCGTATTTACATTGGGACTACGGATGTGGGATTCTGGTAGCTCCCCCTCCCCCTTGTTTGTTTACTTTGGGACTACGGGTTCGATTCCCGGTAGATCCCCTTGCACTTTTACTTTGGGACTATGGGACGGTATCTCGGGAGATCCCCCTGCACATTGATGGTTGGACTACGGGACGTTATACTGGGAGATCCTTCGATTTGGTACATGAGTTGGACTATGGGACGGTATCTCGGGAGATTCACTGGACAGTTGAGGAAAGGGCTACAGGACGGTATCCTGGGAAACCCTCGTTGGTATCTTTGACATTGAGCTGTGTTTACTCTGTATTTGTAGTTGTTATTGCCTCATTGACCTACCTTATTTCACTGCTGTATTTATTATTTCTATCATATTATTGTACTGTTAATTATTATTATCATTATATTTTGCTCAGTAAGGCCCTGACCTTCCTCGTCACTACCCAACGAGGTTAGGCTTGGCTCTTACTGAGTACCGCTGTAGTGTACTCATGCCCTTCCTGAGCATGTTTTTCATGAGCAGATCATCCATGTAACTCTACTCAGGTGCACTATCGGTGAGGCAGGAGGACTACGGTGACTTCGAGGTAGATCTGTTGCGTCCGCAGACCGATGAGTCTCCCTCTAACTCTATCTATATTACTTAGTTTTCTTTATTCCAATTGTTAGATATTCTGGAGTTTGGAGTCCTTACTATAAACTTCTGTAGCCTGTGTTTCCCGTGAGTTTTCGGGTTTTGGGAATTGTTTTAGACTTGTGATATTGAGTTGTACATGCCGAGCGGCATTCAGTACAGTTTCCTCTAGATGTTTAATTTGATTTTCTCTATTTTTCTGCAATTATTATATATTTCCGCAATATTAGGCTTACCTGGTCATGGGGACCAAGTGCTGTTATGGCATGTTCACAATTGGTGAACTAGGGTCGTGACAACTTTAGGGCTGCGAATGCCGAGCAGGTGTACCTCAAGTCTCCATACTGATAGTCAACCCTAGCACGCTATTGACCACCGCCGGGACAGACTCCAAAATCTGCACAAGAAGTGCAGAGTGTAGTATGAGTGCAACCGACCCCATGTACTCTGTAAGTGCCGAGCCTAACCTTAATGAAGTAGTGACGAGGCTAAGGCGGGTTACTTAAACTTTAACCTATACGCAGTATAAAATAATGATAGGATAGGAAAATACAAAATGAAATAAGGCAGTTAACTTAAGAAACTAACTCAATCCTCAAAGAAAACTAGTGAATGCCCGAAATGCCAATCCTTAGAATCTCGTACGAAAGTATCGAAGCCAACACAATAAAATATGGAATAGAAACACATAAATTATTGTGTCGCGCAACCCGGTCCCACTGTACAACACTATCCTCCCTTATTCCATCATATAAGTATCAATAGTAATAAATACATATATGTTGCGGCATACAACTCGATCCTACGATATAATTAGAATCAATATCGTAATTCACCCTTATTTCTCCATATCAATCCACCCTTATTTTACCTGTTACGGCATGTAATCCGATAATACCTTATCAATATAAATTCACCTTTATTTCACCATATCAATCCACCCTTATTACACATGTTGCGGCACACAAACTTGATCCCACCATATCAATATAAATAATACAATGAGTGTAAGCAATTTAACAGCTTGAATCATATGAATCTCTATGATTAAAAAATATAAAGTAGAACCAAAAAGGAAGTCTCGTGCCAAAATGAGAATTCACTATAATGAATATTAAGCAGTAAGACAAGTCAAGTAACTGAAAATTAAAGGGTGCATGTAACTCAATTCAAGCAACTAACAATTAATTCCTTCCAGAGCTCGTTTTCTTTTGTATTGCTTTCGAATTGGTAGCCTATTGGCACATTCGGGAATCATATGCGACTTTTAATTATGTCTTGAGTGGCTTATTGCCCGAGCAGTTCATGCTAGGCGAGACGAGATCATTGAATTTGAGATCAGTGCAATCTGAGTATGTGATGTAAATTAAAGAGCTAAGACCATTGTTTGGCTCAGAATGAGGTGATAGTTCTTGCCAAGAATATAGACCCAATGAATTGTTGATTCGGTGATGTTATGAATTTATATAGACCTTATCTTTCGTGTCGGTATTGTAAGAATTTGAACAAGACCTATGTATGTCATACAGAGCATGGGATGTGTAATGATTTTTCTTCTATAGGGGATCAATGGAAGTTCTTGACTAATTGAGTACGTAAACGTCCCTGGCTTGGAAGGGGAGGTGAAGTCCTCATGTTACCTTAGGATGATATGGTATATGCGATATGTTGTGAAGGATTGAGAATTGCGTGTGTAAGGTTATGGTTCAGTTCTGAATGGAAATTCATAACATTCTTAGGCAGTACAAGCAGCTTTAGGTGATTAGAGAAATGAGCTTCAGATGAATAGGGTGAATGATCTTCAGATGATTAAGGAAATTGTATATCTGATCATAGATATTTGTAGATGTTACATGTTTTAGAAAAATGCCAATGTGATTAAGTTGATGGCAATTCAATAGTATGGGGTCAGGTATGATGATGTGTGTGCTATATGGAGTTGGAAACTGGGAGTTCTCATGTACAGGCTATATTGTGGTTGCGGATCGTGTGCGTCGGTATTGTTTAACGACTATCAGAATTTGGAGGCTCGAGTGGATCTTTACTTGCTGGTATGTTAGATTTTGTATGCGATGTCAGAATTTAGACTGGTTGTCTTAGCGTCGGGCAATTCTGAACTATTGTGCCATGGGCTATGCCGGCAATGCCACGGGTTGAGTGGCGAGGTGAGTTGGATTATGTTCTATCAGGTTTAAA
>MU715943.1:37407-66796 GCA_026770625.1 Nicotiana glauca | reverse complement strand
GATGTAGTGCTTTTACGTGATTTCTTGCCTCTCAGCATTATTTACTCTTATTACCACTGAGTTGGAAGTACTCACTCTTCTCCCTGTACCTCGCGTGCAGTTGCAGGTTTGATCACCCGGTAGCGGGTTGTTAGCAGATTGAAGGTAATACTGTTGTAGCTGAGCAAGGTGACCGCCAGCGTTCGCGGCACCGGACTTCATCTTGAACTTCAGATTTCGTTTCATATATATATTGTTAACTCTGTAGTTGTGTTCCTACATCTTAGATGCTCGTGACTTGTGACACCCAGGTCGGGTTGAGTTGGGTTGTATATATATTGTTAATCAACGTCATTTAAGCTATATTTTCTATTCGATATGTTTAAGAATTGTTAAAAAGGCGATTTGGGTTAGTTGGCTGGCCTTGTCTTCACGAGAGGCACCATCACGACCAGGTTCGGGAATTTGGGTCGTGACGACGTCTAAATTACGTTAAATCAACTTTGTTTTGCACCAAAATTTGAAGAAAAGTCATAAATATAGTAATGAACCTATATGAAGTTCCGGAACCAAAATTCGGACCCGGTAGCAACAAAGTCAATCTACAATCAAACTTATTAATTCTTTAAACCTTTAAGCTTCTAGTTATGAAT
Organism: Nicotiana glauca; assembly: GCA_026770625.1. Classification (NCBI taxonomy): domain Eukaryota; kingdom Viridiplantae; phylum Streptophyta; class Magnoliopsida; order Solanales; family Solanaceae; genus Nicotiana; species Nicotiana glauca. Next base: position 66,164 of record MU715943.1, on the reverse strand, counting down.
AAAATGTGATAATTCGAGCTAGGGACATCTGAATTCGATTCCGGGCATACGCCCAAGTCCCAAATAATGATATAGATCCAACGGGATCGTCAAAACACTGATCCCAGTTCGTTTTCTCAAAACGTTGACCGAAGTCAACTCAAATGATATTTAAGGCATGATTTCACACTTTCATCAATGTTTCACATAAAAACCTCCAAGAACAAGATACTTACTATGCACACAAATCGAGGAAGGTTAGGCGGAGCTATTCAGGCTTTCAAAGCATAGAATTTTAGTTTAAAAATGTAAATGACCTATCGAGTCATCACATTCTTCACCTTTAAAACAAGCGTTCGTCCTCGAACGGACATAGAAAAGTAACTAAACTGGTGAAAAGGTATGGATATTTACTCCGCATGTCTAACTCGGACTCACAGGTGGATGCCTCGATTGGTTGACCTCTCCACTGCACTCGAACTGAAGGATAACTCTTAGACCTCAACTATCAGACATGCCGGTCTAGAATAGCCACTGAATCCTCCTCATAAGTCAAATATTTGTCCAATTGGACTATGTTGGCTTAAGTTCAGGTGAAGTTTTGAATAATGACAAATGAACTCAGTCATGGACCAGGTCCATCGTGAAGTACATTATTTATCAACCTAGACATGTGAGATACACATGCAGGATATAAGTCTTAGTGATCAAGCAGCAATATCTCCTGAACTAATCGAAAAGGTTACATATTGGATGAGGAGAGAAAGTATCCTTATGGGAAATGGACGCAATCTAGATAAAGGATAGGGTTGGAGTTTGTATTGTTCAAGGACTCAACTTCGATGGAAGATCAACAATTGAGTCTCAATCAAACTCTAATTACTAACTCATTAAATAACAGTAATTGTTCTCTTTTACAGGTATTGAACATACGCAGAAGTTAAACTAAATTGAAAGCAAAAGACCAAGGCAATTTTGTAAGAAATTTATGTGAGATTTAAGTATGCATTCCTGAAGCTACTTGAACGAGATAGAAGAACCAGTTCCATTGTGTTTACTCTTATTCTAGTTCAATTGTAGTAGGTGGTTTAAAGTTGTACCTTTCCAGCTTTCATAGAAGCAATTGTATTAGGTACTTTGAGTATTCAAGTTAGAGTTAACTTGAAGGTGTCGCAACAGTTGAGGTTGTGTGCTACACTGGGGTTAGAGTTAATCTTTAGGTTTACAAAGAGTTTTTGTAAATGTTGTTTTGGCTCAGTGATTTTAGTAGAAGTTTGGGAAAATCCTACTGAGTAGTAGGTCATGGTTTCTTCACCTTTTGAGCCAGGTATTTTCCACGTAAAAATCTATGTGTTCTTTATTTTATGTACTTTTAATTCTGCAAACAGTAGTAGTTAGAACACCTAGAAGAACCAGGTTCTTCTAGATCGAAAATTGAGTACCACACTAATCATCCCCCCTCTTGTGTGGTATTGACGTTTAGAACATCAATTAGTATCAGAGCAGGTTATTATTGAAGAGGCTAACACCTTAGGAAAAGATCAACATGAGTGCACCACCTAGAAATTGGGAAGGGCAATCCACTGTCAGACCTCCACTTTTCAATGGACAGTACTATTCTTGGTGGAAGAACAGGATGAGGGATCACATCATAGGAGAAGACTATGAACTCTGGGACATAGTCACTGATGGTCCTTTAGCAACCATAAAGGAAGGAGTGAATGTGCCAAAGACAAGGGCTGACTACACTGTTGAAGACCTGAGAAGTGGGAAAAAATGCTAATGCCAAGAAATAGCTTGTGTGTGGACTAGGTCCAGATGAGTACAGTAGGATCCAAAGCTATACTACTGCTAAGGAGATATGGGACACTTTGCAAGTGGCCCATGAAGGAACACCTCAAGTGAAAAGATCAAGAGGAACGCTATTGTATTCTCAATATGAGAATTTTACTATGAAGGAAGGTGAAACTATCCAAGAGATGTATACTAGATTTACTACACTGACAAATGAACTTAAGTCTCTTGGAAGGATTATTCTTGAATAAGACAAGGTTAAGAATATTCTAACAAGGGTTCTACAAGTCACATGGGAAAGCAAAAACACTGCCATTCAGGAATCCAAGAATATTGATACTCTTAGATTGGATGAACTGATTGGAAATCATACTGCTTATGAAATGAGAAGGAAAACCATGAAGATTGATACACCCAAGAAGGAGAGAAGCTTAGCTCTCACAATTGCTGAAGGTTCAAATCTGGAAGATGATGAGATGGCTATGATCACTAGAGATTTCAAAAAGTACCGGAAGAGAGGAAAGGGTTCTTCAAGACGTACAACCTTCAACAAGTCAAGAGCTCCTGAGAAATAGACCAATGAGGGTTGCTATAAGTATGATACGGTAAGACTGATCACATGATCAAGAATTGCCCTCAATAAGAAATTAAGTGGAAGAAAGAGAGGGCTAAACATAAAGAAGGAACAGGTTCAATCAAAAAGGAACAAAGGTTCAACCGAGGCTATGGTTGTTGCTTGGGGAGAAACCTCAGATGAAGACTCGGAAGACGAAGCTGAAGAAGAGCAAGCACTGATGGCCATCGGAGAATCAGATGATGAACAAGAGGTAAGTATTCTTCATCTCAAAGACAAGATTAAATTTTTGTCTAAAGAAAGGTTGGCTGAGCTATTACTAGACTTCATTGATGAGTCTGAGATAATTAACAATGAGAAGGAAGTTCTGTCTAGGGAATGTGTGATCCTAAAAGCAAAATGCAAAATTCTAGAGTCTAGGGCTAATGAGAGTGATAACACAAATGCTGAATTGCAGAACCAGGTTCTTGAACTTGATAACACTGTCCTAGAACTTAGGTCTGAAAACTTAAAATTGAAACTAGGAATAGGAAATAAGAAAGTTAATCACACATATCTCACTCTAGAAGAAAATTTGGGAAAAATGAATGATGAATGGCATAATAAAGATGAATTCATCAAAGTCCTAAAGGAAGATCTAGGAAAGGTGAAACATGAACTAGACAGAACTTGCAAGTGGAACAAGGCTTCTGATGCACTCTCTTGACTGTAAGAGCATCACAGTAGCAACAAAAGAGGACTTGGCTATGGGACCCAAGCTCCAAAATGGAAACCTAAAAATAAGTACCTCACACTTCCTAAAAATAAAATCTGTACACACTGTGGCAAGACTGGCCATTACAAAAATGAATGTAATGCAAAAGAAAAGGCCAGTCAAAAGAACAAAGCTTTTGTTCAAGAGAAAAATAAGCTGCCCGGATGGGCAAGAAGGAATTTGATTTATCCTTTTGCCTATATAAAGAAACCCAAACTAGTTTGAGTTCTTATGACTAACCCCTGATTTCTTTTTGCAGGTCTAAGTGAAAGGGATGAGCTAAATATGGTATATGGATAGTGGCTTCTCAAAACATATAAATGGGAACAAGGACCAGTTCCTTTCACTTGAGGACTTAAAATGAGGTAATGTCTCCTTTGGTAATGGAAAGAAATGTGAGATCATTGGGGTTGGAAAGATGGGCAAAACAGATTCTCATTCCATATGGAATGTATACCTGATAGATGGCTTGAAATATAGCCTAATAAGTGTATCAAAATTATGTGACGGGGGTGTGAGCACGTGATTTTTGCCCTAAGCAAATTATTCCCAAAAAAAATTTTCAAATAAAATGATTTCTTTATTATTTTATAATTTTTTGTGAATTTTGTTGAATTTTGTGTTAATTGGTTGCATTCTTATTCGTGCATGATAACTCGTATGAAAATACAAAAAATATGCATTTGCATTTAGGATATAACTTTAATATTAATTAGGGGGTTAATTTGTTTTGGAACAAAACATGAAAATCACAAAAATAGTCCACTTTGCATTTTAATCATTTTAATTGTGAATTTGCCATGAAATAGGTTTTAAATAATTTTAGAATTTAATTAGTTTAGCTTTGACATCGATTAGTATTTTTATTTTTAATTGTGCATCCTTATAAAACTAAGGAAAAATAAAACAAAAATACAAAATAAAAAATGAGGACAAGAAATAAAAAGAACAAAAAGGGAATTAAAAAAGGGGGCTAACTTTAAAAGACCCACAAATTGGGCCAAACATCTCAATTTTTCCAGCCCAGTCCCAATAATTACCCAACCCACTCCATTTCCCAGGCCCAAATGATCACCCCCCACCCGATCCGATTTAGTTAATAGCAAACGTCGTCGTTTTGGTCTAGATCAATCCAGGACGTTCATTTTCTTTTCATCCAACGGCCCTAGCTCTTTCTCCCACCTAAATAACAATGTCCAAAAATCCCTAAACCCTAAAAAACATAATCCCCTTCCTCGTACACTTCTCTGCCTACATCACCACTGCCCTTGCCGGAACCCTACCGCCGGCGAATGCCACCCCTCCCACTCAAGCCCAAATTCACACCCTGACCTCGTCTCCCCTCCCTCATAATCGTGCCATACTCCGTTTTCCCAAAAAACCATTGGAACGCTTCAAATCTCTGAAACCCTAGTTGCCTCCGACAAATACCACCTATGCAAAATCGTACCAAATTTACGCCGTAGGATCGTCACACCATCCTCTACACAACCCCCATGACCTTTTGTCTCAACTGTGGATGAAACGCTTCGAATATAGATTTGAACTTTTCCGGCAAAACCCTAACTTCTTCAAACTCCTCCAAATTAGTACCATATCGTCACCTCGCCTCCCTCATACAGAATCAAGTGTCAGCGATGTTCAAATGTCACCAGAATTGCTCGAATGCCAAAATTGACAGGCACCAGAACTTCGAGTTATAGTGAGTTTCGCTCATCTTTAATTTTTGTTTCTTTTTCTCGTCTTCTTATGATTCTGTGTATTAGGTTCGTATAGGTGCTCCATGATTAGTTGTTAGTATAAATTTTAATTAGTATAGGAATTAGTTTCTTGTTTAATGCTTTAGGTTTAGTCTTAATTGTTAGTTATCTGTTTTTAGTTAGTAAAATTTCTCTGTGTTAAATTAATTTTTTTCAGGATAGTTAATTCTGTTCTAGTCTTCATTTGTAATTATATTTTGTTTGTCTGGTTTAATCTGGTTCTTGGGTTCAGTTAGTCGATCTATATGTGTTGACTGCAACTTGAAATTATTTAATTGATTGTAGTTCATTGTTAGATTTAATATCATGCTTAGTCAAATTGTCCATGTTAGTTTAATTTTAGGGAATTGGTTATAGTTGATAGCTAATTAGGATAAAAGGGGGATGGGGTTCTAGCTAGGGTAATTCTGAATGGTGGTTGGGGGTATTTTAGTGATCAAAAATGGCATGTTTTGCCAAAATAGCAGTTTCAGAATTTAAATAAGGGTAATATAGACTTTTAGATAAGAAAAACCCTGCAGTAACATGAATTAGAAGCCTCTAGAACCTTCTAGATAGGGCTACAAGTGAATTTCAGTAATTCTAGTGGTAGTTACTTGTAGCACAAGTCATAAAATAAGGGGTGAAATGGAAATAGGTGAGGGACTAACTTGTAAAATTTAAATTTGAAAGCTGCACCCTAATTTTGCCTATTAAAGGGCATTAACCTGCCTTGTTTAAGAAGTTTGGAACCTCCAAAATTCCCCCCAAAATCCTCTTTACAGATCTGATCCATTTTTTTGAATTTCAAATCTTAGAAAGTTCAAAAATCTTCTTCTAGATCTTAGTTTTACACAGAAAAACCAAAAACAATAGAAATCCAGTAGAAAAACCAAAAAAATAGTCACTGTTTCATTGAGTTTGGAAGTTTATTTCAGCTTCTGAATATTGATTCACTGTTCAAAGTTCTATTTTTAGCTATTTTAGTTGATTTCGAGTGGAATTGTTTGTTTGAATCTAGTTTGGGAGTTTTACTGGCTATCTGTGCGTTAGTGCTCATTTCTGGGTTAAAAATTGGTTGAGTTGGTGCTGTGTTGAAGTGAATCTGCTGAATCCTATTTCATTTAAACATTCCTGGGCTGATCATTCTATTTCCTGGGCTGTTTTAAGTGTTAAATTGTTGTTGCTATTCATCTGCTCCTGTTGACTCCTATTTTCTACTGTTGTAACTCCAAAACCAGGTACATTTCTTATCCTGATTGTATTGGAGCTGATTCAACGTGGAAATTCAATAAAATGGCCCCTTCAGCTGTTCCTGAAAGCTATGCCTGTTGATACGTGTAGTTTATTTGATTAGCATAGTTTAAACTTTGATGTTTATATACATTTGACTGTATGATTGGGATTTTTTTTGGAACTACTGATTTGTAGAATTTATTCATTAGAGTTATAGGCTAATTTAGTATCATACTCACTTAGATTTCGTTGCCATTTAGATTAGATCCATATGGTTGTTATTTAGATTACATTATTATATTGATTGGGATTGTATGAGATTCGGTTGAGCTATGTCCTTTGCATAATCATATGAGCAAAGGCTTAGAAGTAACAGATTCAAAATTACTATGAGTTCAGGTCAAACAGTGATATTGTTTAAATGTTTAAATGAGGATCATAGATGCAAATGAATTAGGAAATTAGTTATTTTGGCATACACAATTCATTTACAGCAACACATATAATCTAAATTTCAGATGTAACTTAAAAATGCATCCCGTATTTCAATAGCTATTTTATTTGATAACTTTGTCCATTCATTTGTTAGTGATCTTACATGCTAAATCACCATTAATTAGCACACACACCAACATTAGCTTTAGTGCAGCCTTAATTCACATTATTGGACCAAACCAGGCCCAATGTTTGGCCCAGCTGCTCCATGGGCGACCAGATATGTTTGCTTGCAAGATAGACTGGACGCTAGTAAGGCCCAAGTCACAGGGCATCTTCATATTAATCTGAATCGGACCTCGTACACCTGGAAACTAGTATACCTGGGCCAGACCTTTAAGGCCCAAAAATCTCCATAAATCAGAAAATCATTAAAATTATATTAAGCATATATAGGGAATTAATTCATAAATATGAAATTGAGTTTTGAATTAGGTAGCAGGTTCAAGCTAAAAGTTTTTTCCCTTTTGTTTGAATTCGGACTTGAATTCGAGGCCCGAATTTATATTTGTAAAATAATTGACACTTTTAGAGACAAATAATAAAATAAAAAATTTTAGTTTGCTTTAGGTTGGCCTTCTAATAATAAAATGAGACGAGTCTCGCCAAACAAAAAATACAAATTGCGAAGCCCTCATTAATTACTTAATTAAAATACTTAGAAATTCGGGACGGGTCGTTTAGCAAATTTCACGGCCTTCCCAAAAGATAACAACACGTTAGTCTCTTTAGACGCGATTTTAATAAAATAACATTCCTAAATACGGGTGCACATTTATGTGATCCAAATCTAAATCTCAACGAAGTCGAAATGTGTCAAAAGCCACGGGTGCGACGTGGTTCGAGATGCATTTTCACGACGTTGCAATTCTTATTAAAACTAAAATAAAAGCAGGTTATTAATAAAAGGCACATAGGTTAAAACATGTTTTGAAATCAAATAAAATCAAATACAACAGTTGAGCGACCGTGCTAGAACCACGGAATTCGGGAATTCCTAACACCTTCTCCTAGGTTAACAGAATTCCTTACTCGAATTTCTGATTTGCGGACTGTTAACAGAGTCATAATTTCCTCGGTTCGGGATTCAACCGGTGACTTGGGACACCATTAATTTCCCAAGTGGCGACTCTGAATCTTACGAATAAATCTCGTTCTGATTGTCCTTTAATTGGAAAAACTCTTTTACGCCCCTTGCGGGTGTAGCAGAAAAAAGAGGTGTGACATGAGGTAACTTTGTGGCTTTTACCTCCACCAAATGCTGTGTGATTAACCTTACCACTGACAAGATTGTTTTTTAGGGAAAAAGAGTTAATAATATTTACATTATAGATTTGTCTACTCTCTAAGAAAATGAACTCACTTGTTTAAGTGTGTTGGTTAATGATCCCCTCCTGTGGCATAAAAGACTTGGTCATGCAAGTCTAAATCAGCTTAACAAATTAATCTCTAAAGACTTGGTGATAGGGTTACCTAATATCAAGTTCAAGGAATAAAAGTTTGTGAGGCATGTGCAAGGGGGAAGCAGGTAAGATCATCCTTCAAAAGCAAGAAAATGGTAAGTACAACCAAGTCCTTGGAACTGGTCCATATGGACCTATGTAGTCTAATATGAACCATTAGCAGAGGTGGAAAGAAATATGTAATGGTTCCTGTTGATGATTATTCTAGATTTACATGGGTTCTATTTCTAACCTCTAAAGATGAAGCAGTTGACATGTTTACTGCATTTGTTAGAAAAACTCAAAAACAATTAGGAAATCAACTTGCATCCATTAGGTCTGATCATGGAACTGAATTTGAAAATTTCAAGTTTGCTGAATTCTGTGATGAAAATGGTATAGATCATAATTTCTGCCCCTAGGACCCCTCAACAAAATGGAGTAGTTGAAAGGAAGAATAGGACTCTTGAGTACATGGCTAGAACCATGTTGCTTTCTAGTAAATTGCCTTACAGCTTCTGGGCAGAGGCTGTAAACACTGCATGTTATATAATCAATAGATGCATGACCAGACCTCTGGTAGAGAAGACTCCCTATGAGTTACTTAAAGGGAGAAAACCAAACATATACCAACTTAGGGAATTTGGTTGCAAGTGTTATGTGCACAATAATGGAAAAGACTCCCTAGGTAAGTTTGATCCTAGAAGTGATGAGGGAGTGTTCCTGGGATATTCTTCACATAACAAAGCATATAAAGTGTTTAATAAAGAACTCTATGTGTAGAAGAAAGTTTACATGTAGTATTTGATGAAACTAACATTCTTTTTGAGAGACAGGAACATGAAAATGAAGCCATTGGATTGGTAAAGGAATTGACTGAATCCTCAGCACAAGTCAGAGTGGCATCAAAAGAAGGAACAGGTGATGGAACATGTCCTTCAAATAAGGGCAACCTAACAGAGGGAACTAATCAAGGAGAAATTGAATCAAATTGAGAACATTATTACTGATCCAACATCTGGAGTCAAAACTAGATCACAGCTAAAGAATATGTGTACTTTTGATGCTTTCCTATCTCATGTTGGAACCAAAAATGTTGTTGAGGCTTTGCATGATGCATATTGGGTGATGCAATGCAGGATGAACTCAACCAATTTGAAAGAAATCATGTTTGGCATCTAGTTCCATGACCAAAGGACAAATCAGTCATTGGTACAAAATGAGTCTTTAAAAACAAACTTGATGAAGATGGAACAGTTACAAGAAACAAAGCAAGACTGGTGGTACAAGGATACAGCCAAGAGGAGGGCATAGACTATGATAAGACATTTTCTCCAATTGCAAGACTAGAAGCAATCAGACTCCTCATAGCCTTTACAGCACACATGGAATTTACTCTCCATCAGATGGATGTCAAAAGTGCCTTCCTGAATGGCTACCTAAAGGAAGAAGTGTTTGTGAAACAACCTCCAGGGTTTGAGAGTAAGGAATGTCCTGAGCATGTATACAAGTTAGACAAAGCTCTTTATAGGCTCAAGTAGGCCCCAAGAGCTTGGTATGAATGACTATCCAAATTCCTACTGGAGCATGGTTACAAAAGAGGTGAAATTGACAGTACCTTATTCTTAAGGGAAAAAGGTAAAGATCTCCTTGTTGTGAAAATTTATATGGATGACATCATATTTGGGGGCTACTACTGATAGGCTAAGTAAGGACTTTGCAAAACTAATGGGGAGTGAGTTTGAAATGAGCATGATGGGTGAGCTTAACTTCTTTCTAGGCTTGCAAATCAAACAAAGTCAAAATGGAACCATGATCCATAAGCAGAAGAATACAAAAGAGCTAATCAAAAAGTTTAAAATTGAGGATTCTAAAGAAATAGACACACCCATTTCAACTGCCACTAAATTAGATATTGATTAACCTGGATCATCAGTTGATCAAAAGTTGTATAGGGGTATGATTGGTTCACTCTTGTATCTTACTGCAAGCAAACCTGACATTGTTTTCAGTGTAGGGATTTGTGCTCGTTTTCAGGCAAATCCAAAAGAGTCCTACTTGACTGCTGTTAAGAGGATACTGAGATATTTGAAAGGCACCACTGATCTGTGCCTTTAGTATCCTAAAGGTAGTACTTTTGATCTAGTAGGATATGTTGGTGCTGATTATGCAGGTTTCTTAGTGGACAGGAAAAACACCTCAGGTATGGCACACTTCCTTGGTTCATGCCTTGTGTCATGGGCTACCAAAAAGCAAGATTCTATGGCCTTATCTACTGCTGAAGCTGAGTATGTTGCTGCTGCTTCTTGTTGTGCTCAATTGCTATGGATCAAATAACAGCTGGTAGATTTTGGAATTGAAGTGGGATTTATTACAATATTCTGTGATAACACTAGTGTTATAAGTATAACAAATAACCCTGTTCATCATAAGAGGACTAAGCACATAGATGTTATACACCACTTCTTAAGAGATAACTATGAGAAATGATTGATTTCAATAGAATTCTGTTCCACTGATAAATAAATAGCTGACATTTTCACTAAAGCAGTGAGTAGAGAAAACTTTGAGAGGAACAAGTTGGAACTAGGGATGATTAAGATCACCTAATAGGTCCAGTTCATAATGCACAACGAAAAATAAATAAATAAAAATTGAAAAAAAAATATTTTTGGTTAGAAGTTCTAACTTTTTGTAAATATCTAGATCAATTCTTACTCAGTTTCACACTTTAATTAGTATACTCCTGTGACATGTGTATATATATGATTCATTGATCTCTTATAAAGTTTCTTCTATTTTGGCATTTGAGGCATGTTCAAGAGAGTTCTATATGAAGAACCTGGTTCATCAGCATGTATTCATATGCAAGCTCAGGTATGTTTTCTATACTCTGCAAAATTAGAAAGATTAATTTTCCAATCATGAGCAGAAGTCCTACATTCATCAAATTACAAGAAATTTTATCCATTGAGCATTGAACCAGTTTTGTTCTCCTAGAACTCTAAAAATCGGGATTTTTTTCTAAAATCTAGCGATGCCTAATAATCACTAAGAGACCAGAATTATACCTTGATTAGACTTCCAATTGACCCCTGAAAAAGCTACCGTTACTATATTTAATTCTAATCATCTTTAAATACACACCATACCTTTTATTCGTTAGTCCATAACCGTCAAAACACTTCTCCAGTTCTGATCGCCCTTTTCCTCTCCAGAAATCAAAAATCTTCTTTCTTCTTAGAAATTCCCAAAACTCTTCCATAGTCGAAGAACCATGTCTAACCCCCAAGATAATCCTGGCACTCCCCTACCGGCATCTCCCTCGAACACATCCTCATCCACTCCTCCTATTGAATCCCTAAAACCTAGGTTTAGTAGGAAAAAAATGTTGGCTAGAAAAATTATAGCATCTGGAGCCCTAAGGAAAGTTCTAAATGAGCAATTGAAGGCTATCCAAAAGAAAGAAAGCCCTGCACACGAATCTAACTCTAGCTCTAAGTCTGAAGATTTTATTTTTTCCAGTGAAGGTGAAGAACATGGGTCTTCTGACGCTGAGAAAACTAAAGAAACCCCTGGCAAGGTAAGTTCTTGTATAGTATTTTCTACTATGGTTGAAAGAACGGAAAATAGGTTTGTTCTAGTTGGTCCTATTAAAGATGTAAAAGTGGCTGAATGAAGTAGGAGTGGAGGTAAAAAGAAAGGAAAAGAGAGAGAGTGAGCAAGTGGTGATGAGAAGGGTAATGGGAAAGAAAAGGTTCTTGCTATCTGTGGGAGTGTTGAAGAGAGTGGAATCAAGTCAGGGGGAAGTGGTTCTGGGGAAGCGGCTGAGGGGCTTGTTCATCTAAGCAAGCAACAAGAAGAACTTGTTTCATCAGCTGAGGAAACTCTAGCTGATCTTCTGAAAAAGGTTGGGGTAAGCTATGATCCAAAGAAGCGCAAGGCTTCTTCACAAAAGGCTCCAACTGCTTCCAAGCCAACCAAGAAAAGCAAAAATTCATTCCCAAAACCTATTATCCCTTTAGTGCCTAAGGGAAGAGCTACTAGAAGCAGGGTCAAACAAAGTGAAGCAGAGTTACAGAAAGCCCTGGAATCAAGCAGGAAGAAGAAGAAGGAGAAGGGAAAAGCAAAGGTTGTATAAATTTCTGATGCATCAGAAAAAGAAGAGGAGATGGACTTGGTCCATCAAGAAAAGGGAACAACTGTAGAAGTTCCTACTCCCACACCTAAGAGGTCCAAGACTTCCTCTAAGAAGTCCTCCTCTGAACCTGTATCTGTTGAATCCTCTTTAGCCAAAAGAACTAGGTCTGCTGTGAAGGGTAAGCAAAAGAAAATTGTTGAAGAAGATGAAGAGTTGAGTGATGGAGAAGAAGAAGAGGAATCTGAGAAAGAACAAGATAGGTTTGACATCTTTGGCAAAAGAAAATTTTTGAAAGGAAGGCTGCTGAAAGACCTGGATGAACCAGGAATGAGGAGGTTGGTGGATGCTCTTACTGACAAGGATGGAAGGACATGGTCCTTGAAATGGATGGAAGGCTGGCCAAGAAAGAACTGATTGAGTTTATGGCAAATGCCACTGTGAAGAATGGGGTGGTCTCCAGCCTGGTGAAAGGAGTAAGGTGGAGTTTGATGCACTCAAACTGGGTGAGATTCTGGACATACCTAGTGAAGGGTATGATGACTATACAAGGCAAAGGTGGCCATGTCTGGAATCTCTCCCAACTGATCTTCAAATTACTAGAAATTTCTATAATGCTCAAGCTACTGAAGATGTGCCTGAAGCTAGATTCGTATAGAAAAATGAGATGAGGCCTGAGCAGAAGGTCTTGTTTGAGTTTGTTAACAAGTGCCTACTGCCCAGACAGGAGAGAAGGCACACTTTCAACTACATGTACTTGGTGGAGTTCCTTGTGAGAGGAATGCAGATAAATTGGCCTGCTTTCATTGTCAAATTACTAGACAGGGTCATTAATGGCTCCAAGGCACATGCAACTCCATATGGGTTCATACTGACTACTGTGCTGGACAGGCTGAGGGTGCCTTTGAAGAAATGGAATATGGCATCAAGCAATGAGCATTTTGCTATTAAGACCTTATTGTCCTGTGTCTATACTGTCAATGCCATCCCAGTTGAACCTGGTTCATCTTTGAAGACACATGTTAATAGCAAGGTTAGGTCCTTGGTTCAGGAGTGTGGAACTAAGGATGAAGAAATTGCTAGGCTCAAGCACGCATGGCTGAATTGGAGAACAAGAGAGATGGCCTTAGAACTGAGTTAGCAAAAGAAAAGGAGAAGAGTGATGGAATGCTTCAGAATATGCTCAACCTTCTCCAAACCCAAACCTCTAGTTCCTTCAAGCCTTAGGTCTTCCAGTTGGTGTCTTCTGAACCAGTCTAGTACCCCCTAGTGACCCAGATTAGGGACTTTTTCTGGTTTTTTTCTCATGTTTTGGAAGTTTTTCTTTCTTTTTGTGGTTTGTTGGTGGAAACATATCTTATCAATGACAACTGCTGCTTCTCTTGTTCTATGAGATTTTGTTCTTAATAGTTTGAATGTGTTTGTTAATTATTGATGATTTAATCCATGTTTTCACTTGCAGTTGCCCAAGTGGCCATGAGTAATTACTAAAATCTGGGATTCACAATGTAGTCAACTTTTTGATGATGCCAAAAGGGAGAAGAGATATTGTGCTTTAATCTCTATTCTGAATAATGTGATATTTATAACCTAATTAAACCTGGTCCTTGATGATAAGTTAAAATTCTAATTTAATGTGTTAATAGTCAAGCTGAGTTCCTACATGTTCTTTGATCAGTAAAAGCACAGAGTTTGTCATCATCAAAAAGGGGGAATTAATCTAAAATCTAACAAAGGGGACGAATTATTGTGATACTTCTAGAGCATGAACACGTGGAACATCAGTTGGACTGCTGATAAGCTGGATAGAAATCTGAGCTTGTAGCACATCTCACCCACTATCGGAAGAATCTCAAAGGGTCCGATATAACTAGGACTCAGCTTGCCCTTTTTTTCGAACCTCATCACACCCTGCATGGGTGAAACCCGGAGCTACACCCTCTCTCAAACCATGAATGCAAAATCACAAATCCTACAATCGGCATAACTCTTCTGCCTAGACTGAGTGGTGCAAAGTCGATCCAGAATAATCTTGACCTTATCCAAGGCATCCTGTACCAAATCTGTATCCAACAACCGAGCCTCCCCTGTCTCGAACCATCTAACTGGCGAATAATATTGTGTCCTGTATAATGCCTCTGGTAGCTATTATTGGATGAAAACTCCGCAAGTGGCAAGAATTGGTCCAAAGAACCCTCGAAATACATAACACAAGAGTGAAGCATGTCCTTCAATATCTGAATAGTGCGATTGGATTGTCATCCGTCTAGGGATGAAATTATGTGCTCAACTCAACCTGCGTGCCCAATTCATGTTGTACGGACCTCCAGAAGTGCGAGGTGAACTACGTACCTCAATCAGAAATGATAAACACGGGCACCGTGAAGATGGACGATCTCGCGAATGTAGATATCATCTAACCGCTCTGAAGAATAGGTAACTACCACTTGAATGAAATATGCCAACTTGGTCAGCTTGTCCACAATTAGCCATACCACATCGAACTTCCTCTGAGTCCATGAGAGTCCAACAACAAAATTCATAGTGATACGCTCATAATTTTAATCTGGAATCTCTAACTTCTGAAGCAAACCACCAGGTCTCTGATGCTCGTACGTAACTTGTAGAAAATTTGGACACCGAGCTATATGTGTAACTATATCTTTCTTCATACTCCTCCATCAATAATGATGTTGCAGGTCCTGATATATCTTGGCGGCCCCTGGATGAATAGAATACCGGGAACTATGGGCCTCCTTAAGGATCAACTCTCAAAGCCCATCCACATTAGGCACACAAATACGGCCCTGCATCCTCAAAACCCTATCATCACCAACCGTAGCCTGCTTGGCACCATCGTGTCGCACCTCGTCCCTAAGGACAAGCAAATGATAATCATCATAGTGATGCTCTCTGATGTGCTCATACAAGGAAGACAGAGCAGCCATGTAAGCTAAAACATGAATGGACTCTAAAACATCTAACCTCACAAGTGATATGCCAAAGCCTGACCATCTTTATAAAGCAACCTCTTACCAGCTGGAATATTCGCAAGGCTGCCCATACAAACAGCCTTTCTACTCAAGGCATCGACCACCACATTGGCCTTTCCTGGGTGATACAAAATGGTAATGTCATAATCTTTCAACAGCTCTAACCACCTCATCTGCCTCAAATTGAGATCCTTTTACTTGAACAAATACTGTAGACTCTGAAGATCCATGAATACCTCACACGACACACCGTAAAGATGGTTCCTCCAAATCCTCAGTGCATGAACAATGGCGGCAAACTCTAAGTCATGAACATGGTAATTCTTCTCATGAACCTTCAACTATCGCGACTCTTCCGCAATCACTCTACCATCCAGCATCAATACTACACCGAGACCTAAGCAAGATTCATCACAATACACCGTGTAAGATCCTAAACCGGTGGGCAACACCAACTCTGGCGTTGTAGTTAAAGCAGTCTTGAGCTTCTGAAAGCTCAACTCGCACTCGTCTGACCATCTGAACGGGGCACCCTTGTGGATCAATCTGGTTAATAGGGCTACTATAGATGAAAAACCCTCCATGAACCGGTGGTAATAACCTACCAAACCTAGGAAACTCTGTATTTCTATAGCTAAAGTAGGTCTAGGCTAGTTATAAACTGCCTCAATCTTCTTAGGATCCCCCTTTATGCCCTCTACCGATAAAACATGTCCTAAAAAGGCGAGTGAGTCTAACCAAAACTCACACTTTGAAAACTTGGCATATGACTGGCTATCTCTAAGAGTCTGAAGTACAATCCAAAGATGCTACTCATACTTCTCTGGACTGCGTGAGTAAATCAAGATATCATCAATGAACATATCACAAAAGAATCCAAGTAGGGTTTCAACACACCGTTCATCAAACCCATAAATGAAGCTAGGGTATTTGTCAACCCAAATTACATCGCTAGGAACTCATAATGCATGTACCGAGTTCGAAAAGCAGTCTTAGGGACATTGGATGCCCTAATCCTCAAGTGATGGTACCAGACCTCAAATCAATTTTCAAAAACACCTTGGCACCATGAAGTTGATCAAATAAGTCATCTATACTCGATAGTGAATACTTGTTCTTGATAGTGACTTTGTTCAACTGCCGATAGTCTATACATATCTTCATTGACCTATCTTTCTTCTTCACGAACAACACAGGCACACCCAAGGGAGAGACATTAGGTCTAATGAAGCTCTTATCAAGGAAATCTTGTAACTGCTCCTTCAACTCCGGCGGGGCCATACGGTATGGTAGAATAGAGATGGGTTGAGTGCCCGGAGCCAAATCAATATAGAAATCAATATCCTTATGGGGTGGAATACCCAGCAGATCTTTAGGAAACACCTTTGGAAATTTACGAACAACTAGCACTGAATACATGGATAGAACCTCCGCGCTAGAATCAGGGACATAGGCTAGATACCCGTTTCTCGAACATACGTTGAGCCTTCACATAAGAAATAACTTTGCTGGTAGAGTGGCCAGGAGTCCCCCTCCACTCTAATGGAGGAAGCCCTGACATGTCTAAGGTCATCATCTTGGCATGACAGTCCAATATAGAATGATAAGGTGACAACCAATTCATACCCAAGATAATATCAAAATCTACCATATCAAGAAGTAGAAGATCCACACTAGTCTCAAGATTCCTAGAAACATACACAGGAGCACTCACAGAATCACGAGGCACAACCAGATATGTAGTAAATAGGATGACACATAGGAGTAAGTAGATCCCAGATCAAATAAAACTGAAGCATCTCTATGGAAAACGAGAACAATACCTATGATAAAAGTGTCATATGACTCAGCCTCAGGTCGAGCTGGGAAACCATAACATCAGGGTTGGGCTCCACCACTCTAAACTTTGTCTGTGGGATGACCTCTAGCTGGTTAGCTTCCACCTCTAACGGCCTGACTTCCACATCTAACATCCTGAACCCCGCCTCTGGCTGCCTAAACCCTAACCTTGGCTAGATGAGTGGGCGATGGAGCAATCAGTGCCGAAACCATGGCACAAGAACTCTATGGTAGCATGCCAACCCAATAACCTCAGACACGTCCTCCTGATATGCCCAAGACCACCATATTAAAAACACCAACCCTGCTGATGTAGCTCCTGGAATGAAAGTTGACCCGAATAGGCCAGATAACCACGGTCATAGCTCTAAATTAGAGGCGCACTAATAGGAGTTGATGGTGCACTGTAGGCTGGCTTCCCAAATAAGGCACATAAGGACTACGACCCCCAGAAGCACTGTGAGATTCTTGAAGTGCTGAATGAAATAGCCTAGGAAGATGGCCTCTACCAAAATCTCCCCTGCCTTCAAATGAGGAGCTAAAATTATCGGAATGACGGGGCCTCTTATCTGACACCATCACTCTCTCCTGAGCATGAACCAACTCAATCCTTCTAGCAATATCAATGGCTTTCTATAAGGAAATATCACTCCATGTCTCTTTGGCCATCTGAAACCTGAGAGCGTAAGTGAGCCTATCAATAAATCTCTTCACTCAATCATTCTCAATATGAAGCTAGATAGTGGCGTGGTGAGCTAAGTCCACAAATTGATTCTTTTACTATGTGAAAGTTATACCACTCTACTCAAGCCACTCAAACTGCCTGCGATACTCCTCTCTCAAGGTGACCGGGATGAATTTCTCTAGAAATAGCTGCAAGAACGGATCCTAGGTAAGTGCAGATGACCCAACCGGTCTAGTCAACATATAATCCCTTTACCATCTCCGGGAAGAACTAGTCATTTAAAATATGGCACAATCGACCTTATTGGTCTCAACTATATCCATGTTCTGCAACACCTTGTGGTAACGATCTAGAAAGCCATGTGGGTCCTCAGAAGGTGCACCACTGAAATGAATAGGAAAGATCTTAGTAAACGTATCCAACCTTAACATAGCCTTAGAAGACAAAATGGGCCTATCATCGTCCTGTCCCGCCATGACCGGCTGAACTACCCCAGCTGGTTGGGCTACTAGAGTCTGAAACTAGGGAGCCACCTACTCCGTACTGTGAGTATCGGGAGTCTGTGCTCCTCCCTCAGCCCGAGACACGGTTGGTTCCACCAAAAAAATATCGGTCTGGTCCACACTCTCCATAAGGCCCACCAAACAGACTAGAGCGTCCTGAAGCACTTGTATGACTATGAACCATTTTGGGACCTGAGCTGGTCCAACAAGTATAGTCAGACATGGGACGTCCTAATCAAAATCTACATGAGGCTCCACTATTGGTGTTGCTGCTCAAGTTCTAGGCTAAGCTCTGCCTCTACCTCAGCCTCTAATGCGACCTCAACCTGAACCTCTGCCGCAAGTGGTAGCTACCATAGGGGACTTCGGCTCCTGTCTGGTGGTAGATGTAGTGCGTGTTCTCTCCATCTGTGAGAGAACAAGAATAAATGGGTTCAATCATCAATGATAGAATAAAATCGCACGACATAGTAAGAAGAAGTGACTTTTTTCCTAAACTCCATAGTCTCTGGAAGATAAGTACAGATGTCTCTATATCGATCCTCCAGACTCTACTAAGCTTGCTCATGACTCATGAGACCTAGGCAACCTAGTGCTCTGATAATAACTTATCACGACCCGGAAATTCCATCCTTAGGACCGTGATGGCGCCTAACATTTTACTTGTTAGGCAAGCCAACGTTAGATTATTTTATCCATTTTTAACAGTTCAAATTGAATAATAATAAAAAAGAACCCAAAATAATTAAAATTAATTCTAAGGTAATGAGCGAAAAACATAACAATTAAAATCTCTAATACAGTCTGAATCTGGTGCACAAATGCACGAGCTACTAAAATACTCCAGATAAAGGTATGACTAAAAGTAAAGTTTTCTGAAAGAAAAATACACAACTAAGATAAAGTGAGAGGAAACTTGAGGGATGCGAATTTCGAGCAGCTGTACCTCAAGTCCCCACACTGATAGTCAACTCGAGCATGCTATTAACTGCCGCTGGGACTGACTCCAAAATCTGCACAAGAAGTCTAGAGTGTAGTATGAGTACAACTGACCCCATGTACTCTGTAAGTGCCGACCTTAACCTTGATGAAGTAGTGGCGAGGCTAAGGTGGGTCACTTAAACTATAACCTATATGCAGTATAAAATAATGACAGGATAGGAAAATACGAAATGAAATAAGGCGGTTAACTTAAGAAAATAACTCAATCCTCAAAGAAAACTAGTGAATGCCAAAAATACCAATCCTTGGAGTCTCGTATGAAAGTATCGAAGCCAACACAACAAAATAAGGAATAGAAACACATAAATTGTTGCGGTGCGAAACTCGATCTCGCCGTACAACACTATCCTCACTTATTCCACCATATAACTATCAATAGTAATAAATACTTATATGTTGTGGTATGCAACCCGATCCCACCATATAATCAGAATCAATATTATAATTCACCCTTATTTCTCTATATCAATCTACCCTTATTTCATATGTTACATCGCGCAACCCGATCCCACCTTATCAATATAAATTCACCCTTATTTCACCATACCAATCCACCCTTATTCCACATGTTGCAGTGCGCAAACTCGTTCCCACCATATCAATATAAATAAATCAATGACTGCGATCAATTTAATATCTTGAGTCTCTACGATTAACAAATATGAAGCAGAACTAGAACCAGAAAAAAAGTCTTGTGCCAAATTTAGAATTCACTATAATTAATATTAAGCAGTAAGACAACTCAAGCAACTGACAATTAAAGGATGCAAGTAAGTCAATTAAGGCAACTAACAATCAATCATAGAAGCATGGGAGAATCTAACGTTTTTAACACTATAATAATAATTGACAAGTAGCAAGTAAAGGCGGGGGGAGCATTTAAAACATGTAATAGTTAAGACATGGAATGAAATAATTTATGAAATATGGAAAAAATAGGGATACAAGTATTTTGGCGTATATACACTTGTCACCTCGCATATACGCTGCTAAACATGACTTTCACATAGCACATAGCTTAAGGGTTCCTAATTCCCTCAAATCAATTTTAAACCCAACACTTACCTCACTCCGCAACCAACTCAAAATTTAATCAGGGCCTTGACTTTCGAACAAGCCTCCAAACCTACCAAATCTTGTAAATTATTAACCAAAAGATTCAAATTAAGCTTTAGAAGCTACTCACGAATCAAGGAGGTTCAACTTTGATCATTATTGGAAAAGTGAACACAAGCCCCACTTGGTCAAAACTCGAGGTTCGGAGAAAAATCCGATCGCCCACTCACCCCGAGCCCGGTAATGAAATTCAATTTGCAATATGACCTCAATTCGAGGTCTAGATACTAATTTTACAAAAATCCCTAATTCTATCTGAATCCCTAATTTCTACCATAGAAATTCTAGATTTAAGGTTGAAATATTATGAATGTAATAAGTAATTGGAAGAAAATAGATTAGAGTCACTTACGAATGAATTTAGGAAAAAGAGCTCTTGGGTAAACTGCCTCTAAGGTGTTTAGGGTTGAGAATTCGAAAGAATAAGCTAAAATTCCGTCTTCCCCTCATTTACCCAGCTACAGTAATCGCAATTGTGACCAATCCTTCGCAAATTTGAAAATCACTGAGCCTGTTGACATTGAAAATGCGACACATTTCACCGCAAATGCGAACAAGGTTGCCCTCAAATACAAACATTTAACACACAAATGCGAGCCTGCGTTATTCGCAAATGCGACTCCAAAGTTTGCAAATCTATCCCCTTTGCATCTGCGAACTTTTACTTTGCAAAATCAAAGATTCCCCAACCCTCACCATCTTCGCAATTGCGAGCCCGACCTCACATTTGTAAGGCACGCATTTGCGATCAGGTCCTCACAAATGCAAGATATACAGACCTGATGCACCAGCTATGATTCTAAGTACAAAATCACTCTGTAGACTATCTGAAACTCACCTGAACCCTCGGGGCTCCAAACCAATCATGCACACAAGTCCAACATCATACAAACTCGCTTTCGTAGTCAAAATACAAAAATAAAACCTTAAACTACGAATCGGACACCAAAACGAATGAAATTTTAAATTAAACTTAAGAACATTTAATTTTTCAACCACAAGTCCAAATTACGTCAAATCAACTCCATTTTTCACAAAAATTTGCAGACAAGTCATAAATACAGTATTGAACCTGCCATGTTTCAAAACCAAAATTCGAACATGGTAGCAACAAAGTCAAACTACAGTCAAACTTATTAATTCTTTAAACTTTAAGCTTCTAGTTTTGAATAAATTGCGATAATTCGAGTTAGGGACTTCCAAATTTGATTTTGGGCACATTCCCAAGTCACAAATAAAGATACGAACCTATCGGGACCGTCAAAATACTGATCTGGGTCTTTTTGCTCAAAACATTGACCGAAGTCAACTCAAATGAGTTTTAAGGCACAATTTTGGATTTTTATCATTTTTCACATAAAACCTTCCGGAACAAGATACGGACTACACATACAAATATAGGAAGGTTAGGCGGAGCAATTCGAGATTTTGAAACATAGAATTTTAGTTTAACACTGTAAATGACCTATTGGGTCATCACAGAGAGGCATTTCAAATAGGGATCTTACAAAAATGTCCAAATAAGTCCCAACTTATCAACCTCTAACCATTAATTATACACTTACCAAAACTAGTCAATCACATAAAACATGAAAATCTAAATAAATAAGGTTCTTTCTCTCCAAGAATCACACACAAAGATCTCCTTCTATATTTTTAAGTGTGATCAACAACGTTAGATGCAAGACCCAAAGGATATTTCATGGATGAGGTGGAAAATAACGTAATGAAATACAAGAATATATATATATATATATATATATATATATATAATCGGAGGGTCCAATTTTTCGTCATTAAGGCACTTCGAAAGATCATCTCGAAGGCTCGAGACTACGCCGAGTCTCCTCCCTCGAGGGTCGTCGCCACTCGACCTCGAGGCAATAATGATCACGGTGATGGTGGAAGTGAGGAGTTTCCAAGACACATGCCTAGGGATGACAAAGTTTAGTGGACTACTCTAAACACGTATCAGGGCGTCATCTAGTTGTCCCATCTCCATATATTTGTAATTAATGTATTTTGTACTATGTTGGGGTTCCCCTCATATATAAATGGGATCCTTGTCATTTTGTAAACATTTGTTGCTCCATACTAACTACACAAGAACTGTCTCTCTGCTATCTAACACATTCTCTTGATATTATTGCTTCCATTTGTTATTTTCATTATTTCTCTTCATTTATTGCTTATTATTGGCCATAAAGAGCCTTCGTTGATTTTATTATAACTTTTAGTCATACATCACACCTTCGATAGCTCATAGCCAAGCACCCAAATCAACCTCGAGGCCCCCGAATAGACAAGCTCGAGGCCCCGATTTCTAACCTATCCGTTTGGTTACCACTTTGCTGTAAACTCTTATTTTGTTTCTAAGTCGTACACGTAGCACCAACTGCTTAACAACAAGCATAAAAATATATCACGTATTTTTAGAGTCCCATAATCAAATTTAATTGTTATTACCATTTTCCCGGCAAATAGTTTGGCGCCCACCGTAGGGCTAAAAATAATAGTGATTATTTTCTTGCTGGTTCCATTATACAATGCAAGTTCTCTTTCACACTTTTTCTTGTCCAAGATCTTCTATTTCAAGTCGAAATGCCTAACTCAGTAAATGGAGGTGAAAAGAACAATCTTGAGAACCACAGAGAGAATGGTGTGGTTGCTCCAGATATTAGTGTGCCACCACGAAACCTTGAGAATGCACTAGGACCATTTCTAGCAGACGCAATTTCACGCGACACCCAACAGGTCGATATAAGCTCATACACCAATAGGAGTGTGCACCAAGGAGATCAACAAGAAACTCAGAGAACCCCAACTAGGGAAGAACGGGAGGTTAGCCTTCATGTTATTTTTGAAATGTTACAGGCACAACAGCTGGCTATTGCTCAGCTATAAAGTCACTAGAAAACTCCTAGCATGATAGCACCGGGGATGGCTCCCACGGATGAGCAGGTACCGGATAGATCGAGAAATAACGGGTCGATAGCCGATCCCGTTATCGTAAAGATGCTCAAGGATCTCACCAGAAGGATCAAGGATCTCAACAGGTCGATATAAACTCTGCATTTTCAAAAAAACGACTCTTCTATCAAAAACGTCCCGAGCACTCGAGGACTGGCATCAAAAACTCAACACTTGAATGACCCACATGTAAAAAATCCTAAAGCCCTCAACGAGGCAACAAAAAAATCAAGAAACGTCTCCAAAGCCGAAGGTGTCCCGAACACTCTAGGACTCAGGGTCGGAATCTCCAAAATCGTAAGCCCTTAGTGAGGCGATAGCAAGTTTACGAGTAATGGATCTCGAGCCAAGATACCCTCGATGAATCGGGGACTGTCGCCAATCACCATTTATTAAAATCCCGAGGCCATAAGATGCCAAGCGGGCAGGCTCGATCTGTAAGACCTCAAGCAAAGCATGAACCACACTTGTACCAAGTGGCAATATCGTAAGACCTCGAGCAATGCATGAACCATACTTTTACCAAGTATCCAAAAATAGTAAGACCTCAAAGGCATGAATATTTTGTAAGACCTTACTAAAGGCATAAACCTGATCTCAAAGTTAAGGCTATATATCAAACCTGTAAGACCCTTAAAAGGCATACCCTCAATATAGATGCCTAAACTACTTCACTTCGGATTAAAAATGGCTTCGGCCAAACACAAATGACTACGGTCATAAAGTTGTATCAGCCCAACTAACACGACCCGGGAACGCCTGACCGTCGCTACAAAATCACAGGCCTTCAAATCTACTTCAAATCTACTTCGAAAAGAACTGGTTAAATAGGCTACCCCCAATACAGACAAAAGAGCTTCGACCATGTCAGCTCCAAATTATAGGCTTCGAGATATTCAACCTTCGAGACAAACCTCCCGAGGTGCTCGATCATCACCATATAATGACTCACAATCAAGGTTCTTATCGAAACGTCAAAGATTCAGGCAAAAATTATTTCAAAAAAGTCCTTAACGATGGAAAAATAAAGCCTATAAAAGGTCACTTCGACCCAAAGCGTAAGAGTCATTATCACCAGCCCAAATAAAAGGTCGTTTCGACCTAAGGCGTAAGAGCCAATATCGCTAGCCCGTATAAAAGGTCACTTAGACCCAAGGCGTATGAGCCATTGTTGACAGCCCACACAAATCAAAAAACTTGAGGGTCAAATGAGCTCGAGTCAAAACCCTATTCGAAGACTGAACCCTAAACAATTAACTAAAAATGCCTAAGAGCAAAAGCGTAAGAGCTGAAATGCCAACTTACACTAAAAGGTCGCATTGACCAAAAGAGTAAAAGCCATTGTCGCCAGCCTAAAATTCAACACCTTAAGGGTCAAATGATCTCGAGTCGGTACCCGACTCAGAAGCTGAACCCAAAATAGTTAACTAAAAATGCCTAAGAGTAAAAGTGTAAGAGCTCAAACGCCAGCTTACACTATAAGGTCGCATCGAGCAAAAGCGTAAGAGCCATTGTCGCCAGCCCAAAATTCAACATCTTGAGGGTCAAATGAGCTCGAGTTGGTACTCGACTCAGAGACTAAAGCCAAAGTAGTTGATCAAAACATGCCAAAAAGCAAAAGCATAAGAGCTCGAGCGGTTGCTTATACTAAAGGCTCGCATCAGCCAAGTGCGTAAGAGCCTACGGGCCAGCCCAATGAGCCTCAGGTCCATATCGCAAGCCTATGAATTCCTACTAACTCAAAGACCAGTTCATCTGGCTAATATCAAGGCAAACAGAAACCCAGAAGATACAAACTCATGAGGTTTCCCCCTTATACATATAATTAATAAAACGCAAGCTCCATTTACAACATACTTTGAAAGTACTATACATAGAGAGAGAGAGAAGGAATTGACCGTCCCCTTTGGGGACTATGGCACAATGTCCCCATCATCTCTATCCTTGGCATCATACAGAAGGAACTTGGCATCATATTCTCCCAACTTGGCTTGCTTGATCTCTTCCAAAAGATCAAAGCCCTTGGCGTGAATTTACTCGAGGGTTTCCCTCATAGATTTGCACTTCACATACTCTTTACTACTGCTCGCACGAACAAAATTTCTTCTCATATCAGCTCTAGCAGTGGCAGCGCTCTTCAAATAGGCCTCCACTTTCTGGTCAGCCCTAGTGCTGCTCATTAGAGCCTCAGCCCGGGCATTCACCACCTCGGCCTTCACCTTCGAAAGCTCGGACTCGAGCCTTGTGATCATATTCGCTCGTGCAGAATCATTCGCACGAGCGTTCTGGACTCGCACCTCGAAGGCAAAAGCCCTATCCAAAGCACTCTCCTTGGCCGTAACTTAGGCATCTACCTAAGCCTGCAGCTCGTTAAACTCGTATTTGGCCCAACCAACTTCGCCCCAAAGTCGTTCCAGCTCCTCCATTTTGCTATCCAACTGAAATATCAAAACATTAATCTCCGAAAATGAAAGGAGGAGCATATCAACACGAAATACAAGCTACCTATCTTTTAAGATGGCTTTCGCAGTTCCGACATCAATCTACCTCACACCGTAGGGATACCAACTCGCTTTCCTTTCTTGCACAAAGAAGATTAAGGGATTTCTCCCTATCTGAAGCTTTCTGCAATCTGTCCTCATAGCGAAGCAGCTCGTACTTAAGCCTGTCAAAAGTCTGCAAAGGAAAATTCAATAAGAAAGGAAGAGTGTGAAACCAAATAAGCCTATACCAGCTACCAAAGCTTACCATAGAGCCAAGCCATTGAGCCTCACTAAAGGACGAGCCAATGTCCGATGGCTTAGTATCCCACGAAGCACCTTTGGTAGGAAAAGAATAAGGCAACATGTGCTTCTCGCTCTTCAAAGTACCCTCGACAGGAACGGGAAATATTCTGTAGAAAATGGAGGCCTTCAAAGCCAGAAAATCGGTTTACTCACCTCTTTTGAACCTCTAAGAAGGACTCGCCCCACTGCGAGCCTCCTCACACCTCGAAGAATATTTCCATTTATTATCAACCCTCGACCCTACGGTCGATAATCTCTCCTCCTTCCCAGGGGGCACGTCCTCATCTCAGAAAAATCTCCAACACCCGCGGCGGATAAGTTAGTGCACTAAAAAGAAAAGTACCGTTCTGGGGAAATAAGCCACTAAGCACCTACCATGATGCTTTGCCTCCCATCTCCCTTTGGACAGGTCTCGCCACCTGCGGTTATCATAGGTCAAACAAGCTGCCATCTTGCGGGACCATCCGGCCAAATTAGGGACCTGGTTCGGCAACCAAGGAGTCACTACATAAATGAAACAGAAAAATGTCGTTATGGAGCTGCCTCTTCTATAGACAAAGCGATAAAAATATAGGTATTCCACTTACGTGTGAAATTCCATTTCGCAGGAAAGTGCAGAAATTCTCCAGGGATGATATTGACCATCCATGGTCGAACGAACCGGCTCATCCACCCCCGGTCCTCGCCCTCTTAACAGATGTTGTAGAGTAATCAAACCCCAATAATATAGTGGCTGATATAACCTCACGAGATGACTAAGGGTGAATTCGAGCTCGGCTTTATCTACAAAGTACTTTATCGTCTGAACTATCTTCAAAAGGGATAGCTGAGACTGCGCCAAGGTAACCTGATATCTCTGAGAGAACTCAAGAACAACCCGGTCGGGGGGACCTGATGTAAAAGAATGCGTATACACGCCCAAAAACTCCTCGACGTGGGTCATGATGCTCTCCTCAGAGGAAGCTACTTGCGGTACCACTACTTCTCCCCATCCATAATCTTTTCTGATCATTTCGAGGTGTTCCAACCCTACTAATGAGATGAACCTCGACACATGCTCCTGATGTCCTTGAACGTTGGGAGGTCTCTCCAACTTAAAGTCTCTCCTCGAGACAAAGCACCTCGAGGACCGCTCACTGGGCACCGACGATGTACCACCGACCAAACTCGGAACAGAGGCAGAACTCCCCTATCTTTGATGGGCGGATGTCGATGTAGCAGTCATGACTATGATAAAACAGGAAAATAAGGGTATAGATTTGGGTAAATATTTTGAGTTGAGACGACGGGGGAACTAGCACAAAGAACCAAGTTCTATGGAAGAAATAATTACTCAGAGTAGCAGAATCTCTATTTAAGAAGAAATCGAGTGAATATATAGGGTCAAAAGCAGTAACTGCTCGCCTACCCAGAGGGCCAATTAATTCTGGCCATGATAACGTCACCTTTTTTGTGAAATGTACTGGTAGGACCACCCCGGGGGTCCCTTTATCAGGTCGCACAAATGCTGCTATCCCACGAAATTTGAGAGGTATTGATACCTCAAGGGTTTCCTGCTATCACAAGCATCGGCCCCAAAGGAGCTATCGACCTAATTTCAGGATAGGACCCAATTTGAGGGGCCTAGATTACTCCAAGTATAGGCTCCAAAGAGTTAATGTTAAAACTCGAAGACTAACTCCGCAAGAACGATGAGGTATAAAGAATGAAATAATTGAAGCAGAAAGATTCTCTTGCATTGCCAAAAAATATATTTACAAGGGGTGTCGCTACAAAACTCATTTCCCTGGGAGTGTATACACAGAAAGGAAAAAGAAAAGTAAAATTGACACAGGCCTACTCTTCATTGCCACTACCCTCTAAACCATATCCATCACCTCATCTGAAGCGAATAAGAGCGCCCATTTTCTCTCCAACTCTTGGGCCTCCTCAACCTCGACTGAGAGATCGGTACCTTTGGCTCTGACTCTCTCTAAGGCTTCCCTCTTCGCCTTCGCACTAGCATGAGCGACAGCCCTAGCTAGTTTTAGCTCGGCCTCCGTCGATATATTTCAGACTATTTGATTCGTATTGACTGCATCATTCAAATAAGTAGCAACTTTTCCTTTGACCTCGGACTTGGCCACAATTAGCGCAGCAAACTCCTTTCTAGCATTTTGGAGAAGACCATGGGTCAATGTCAATTCTGAGGTCGCTACCTTATTTTACTCCCTTAGCCCGAGGATCTCCACGTACTTTTTCCCGATCTGCGAAGGGAAAAGTAAGCCAATTAGTATCGAATTATGGGAACAAAGGGCGAATTTATGTATGGAAAAATACCTGCTCAGTGAGATCAGCTTTTTCTTGGAGCACTCCCTCCAAAGCAGCCCAAAGCTCGCTTGACTCCTTCTTTTTTTGGCCAGAGAAATCCTTTCACTCTTGCAGTCCCGAGGTAAGCCTCTCGAGCTCCTTTTCGCAACATGAAAGCTCCTCTTGGAGCTTGGAGAGGGCATGATCACACATCTCCTTACACTACGGCGAAAACAGAAAAGTTAGAAAAATGAGGAATAATACTTGAGACTAAAGAAATATACATAAACAGCTATCACCTGCTGCAGGAACCTCTCCGTTGCCTTGACGGTGCGGGGAGCATCGAGATCGATTTCCTAGCTGACATCGTCAACATAATGAAAAATGTTTCCAAGCACACCTCCCCCTTGAGAGGACACCCCC